>ML777604.1:621377-670417 GCA_009831015.1 Picea engelmannii | reverse complement strand
CTTAAAAAATACTTGCTAATTGTTTCATCTTCATTCATCTTTAGTTGTTCAAATTTCAATCTGTATGTTTGAAGTTTGGCATCTTTTACTTTCTCATTTCCTTCATAACTGCTAATAAATTTATCCCACATTGCTTTGGCAGTATAAAGATGCATCACCTTTACAAACTCAGCTTCAGCAAGTCCATTCAAGATAGCATTCATCCCCTTAGCATTAAAACTAAACTCTAACTTATCATCCTTGGAGGCTAGCAAAACAGGATTTGTATATCCAGTCTCTACTACATCCCAAACATCAGCACCCAAGGCCATTAAATATGTTCTCATTCTAATCTTCCAGAAGGAAAAATTTGTTCCATCAAATAGAGGGGGCTTAGAGGCTGAATTCCCTTCATGAGTTGTCATGTTTAATCTTACAGATCTACCTTTGAATAAAAGGAACCCGCTCTGATACCAATTTTTGAAATTGCTAAGACAACTGAGAGGGGGGGGGTGAATCAGTTGTTATTGAGCTTAAACAATTTTAAGTCTATCAAAACATTATTAATCTTTCTTCAAGTGATCATCAACAATATACAACATATGGATAGTAAAAGTAAAGAGCATCGGTCACACATAAGGTATACACAGAGACAAATTTTCATGAGGAAAACCATAAAGGGAGAAAACCTCTTCTTCTTCAAAATGATAGGTAGTCTTTCAAGTTCTGTACATCATTTGTAATTGAGCACCAACTCAATGTGAGGCTGCTACCTCTGTTTTACATGCTACAACTTGTTTGAGAGCACCAACTCTCTAATTTCTCTAGCACCCACTAGAAGGAAGCACCAACTCCCTTAATGTTCCAGCACCAACTGTATGGAATCACCAACTTCCAGTTACACAGGCTCCAACCTGTATAACAGAGAACACTTGCTCTCCCTTACACCACCCTGCCACCTTGGTTTCTCTGGCTACAACCAGATGGAAGCTACAACTTCTTGTGTTCAAGATCTCACTTGAACCTCTGAGGACAACAGTCCTCCCGAGCACCTCCCAACCTCCCTAGAATATTAATGAATAAATAAACAGTCAACTACATAGATACATCAATTCTTACCAATATTTCTTTGTTCTGTAAATCTGGTCATCTTCTAACTGTTCTGCAATTCATTTCTTCCTTTATCTGTTCAGCAGGTCTGCTCTGCATCAACTTCTTCTATCATTCTACCCAGCTTCAAGTTTTCTTCATCATCAGTTAATCTCCCTTGAGTTTCATCTCAAACTGTGCATATTCTCCATCTCACTCTGCGCTATCTGATTTTCCCTTTCTTACAATTTTATTCATTTCTCATACATAATGCCCAACCTCACACTGTTTGTCTCATTTTATTTTATGCACACCCATGGCGGTTCAACTTCCCATCTCCTTTGACAAAAGGAAGACAACAATCTCAGCAACTGAAATGCCAACTAATCAACAATCATGAGTCCGTTTCACTAATAGATTTGAAACTGAGGAGTTAACTGTGAGAGAGAACAGTAGCCCTCCGATCAACACTTGATCTGATGGTTCAGATCATTCCGCGATTTTTCGCATATCGTGATTTTGACATTCCTGATGTTCAATGTTCTTGTCACTTACAAATCCCGATCCACAAAACTCCGTAAAGAAGTCGAATCAACGGTCCAGATCACATCTTAACCTGACAGTTCAGATTCAGTCGAGATTTCACACATCATGATTTCGACACTCTTGACATTCAGTGTTTTTGTCACTTCAAATTACTGATCCACGAAACTCCGTAATGGAGTCGTATCAACGGTCTAGATCACATCTTGATCTGACGGTTGCAATTACGTCGCGATTTCGCATATCGCGATATCGGGATTCTTGATGTTAATATTCTTTGACATCTCCAACACTTAATCCTCGAAACCCCGAAATGGACTTGGATCAACGGTCCAGATTCAATCTTGATTCAATGGCTGCGATTAAATCACGATTTCACATGTCACGATTTTGGAATTCTTGTTGCATTGTTCCTTTTCCCTCTCCATGTCGCGATTTGCGAAACTCCGAAATGGAGTTGGATCAACGGTCCAGATCTGATCTTGATTCAACGGTTGCGATTGAATCACGATTTCGCATATCACGATTTCGACATTCTTGTTGCATTGTTTTTTTGTCTCTCCATGTCGCAATTCACGAAACTCCGATATGGAGTTGGATCAACGGTCCAGATTTGATCTTGATTCAACGGCTGCGATTGAATCGTGATTTCGCATATCGCGATTTCGTCATTCTTGTTGCATTGTTTTCTTGTCTCTCCATGTCGTGATTCGCGAAACTCCGATATGTAGTTGGATCAACGGTCCAGATCTGATCTTGATTTAACGGCTGTGATTGAATCACGATTCTGCATATCGTGATTTCAGAATTTTGTATGCCCACTTCTCCTTGTACTTTAAAGAATGTGCAGGTTCTCCTTGATTCAACGATGGTCGAGTCATGTGCTTGGATCTAACGTCTTAGATATGTCCTCCTCTTCAGCGCTCTTCTTGTCTACATTCAGATCTGACGGCCCTCGTTCTTTCGGGAATTTTGAATGGGATCCAACGATCAGAAATGCTTCTCAAACTTTATGGGCCTTCGATCATTTGATCAATGTTGCGTTGTCTTCGATCATTCGATTTTCGTGAACTTATCTTATGTTTGCCTATCTGTTACAAACTTCCTGTACTCATGCTACTTGCCATCAATGACAAGCATTCGATGTCTGTTAAATATTTGCCATTCGTTGTCTGTTAAATATTTGCCAACATCCACATGAACTACATTTGGGACTTAGTACACGAGGGGATAATCGACTTATAGTTCTTTCTTTCACTAGAATATATGACAGACAATTCACCAAGACCTTCGCTGAGAATAAGTTCCATTGTCTGTAAGGTCATCTTGGAGTGAAGGACACAGTTGCCTAGCAACTGTAGTTCTTCTTCTTACATACATTGTGCCTTGAGGGGGGATTTTTCCAATGAGTTTTTCCCTCTTTCCTCACTTTATTTCAGTGTATCTTTTGTATTTGGGTACCTAACATGGCCTCATTGTTGGGACCCATTATTTATTTTCACCATAGTGATGTTCAGGGGGGGTATTGGAGTTACTTCAAACACACCTAGGATTTCTTTTTCCTGAGCTTTTTCCTTTTTTATTAGTCATAATTAGTCATTATCCAGTCTTCTATATTTTAGGAGAGAATATTCCACCTGGAGAATATTCTCTTTCAGTTGACACTTTAGTTTGACTAGTTGAGCTGAGTTTAGATGTTGCATTGGTTTTTTCACCATGCAACATTGGTATCATCGCCAACTAATGCACACTTTCCTTGGGATCATCACCAGACTGACACATTACCCTTGATTTCCTAATTTAACTCCTCACTACTCTCTTTTCAGTCAGTTAATTAAAGACTAGTTGACTAGTTAACTCAACTAGGTGGCAGTTCACTCCCGTAACTTCCTGAGAGACTAGACTAGGTGGAAGTTCACTCTCGTAACTACTAGTGTGTGTCCATATCACTCTGTACCAACACTATGGTGCATTGGTTTTTCTCCAGTTCGCACTCATTGAGTTATACAAAGTATATCATGTGTAAATTATCCATTATTCACAACGGTTAATGAGAACTCTTTCATTCTTTCTCTCCTTCTTCTTCTTTCTCCAATTCTCTCTGCAAATGTGTGTATTCTTGTTTAACTAGATCTATTTCGTGCAGGTTCAACACATTTAAAATTTTATCATAGTAGGCTTAGATCTTGAAACCATTAGTAGAGTGAAGAGGGTTGATAAACTTTACATGGAAATATTAGAGGAACCAAAAGAGAGAAGGGTGAAGAAATTTGTGAAGAAAATGAAATCAAGAGTGAGGATGGTGTTTGGTGGGATCCTATGGAGGATAAAAATCTGGAATATTCTGGAAAATCCTTGATTGGAAAATTCCATGGCCTACAAATCTCAGACTATTCCCTTAATTACAATACAAAATATCTGGTCTCTAAATCTTGGGTATCGACCATTTTTTTACCTTTTAGGAAGAAGTTTGATTGCTCTATAGTTTCTATCTAAAGAATATTTGAATAAGGTCCTGAAGGGGAGATGGTTCTTGGCAACAAACTTTCTATCAATGAAGCCATTTTCGATGTGTTTTGATCTATGGTCATAGGTGGCTAAAAGAATGTAGATATGGATTAAATTACCAAGGTTTCCCATGGAGATGTGATATGTGAAAGTTCTGAAGGAAATAGACAATTCATGGGGAATAATGATAGACATTGATGAATCCTTCAAGGTAAGCACCTATCATACAATGGTTAGAATTTTAGTAGAAGTTGACATTGGTAAAGACTGAACTAATAGTATGGAGATAGTGGTAGGTCATATTGTCCATACTCAATTTTTGGACTACGACAAAATTCATTTTAGATGTGCATGATGTCATGTCTATGGTCATATTGAAAAAAAATGTTCTTCACCTTTTGCAACGAAGGTATGGTGAAAGAAACAAGGGGTTAGGGAGTCAAAATACATCATTAAAATATTATTAGTACATTTCAAAGGGGAGCCATGTCATGAGGTTGAATTAGTCTTCATTTAGCAAGATTTGGCCCAAAGGGAGAACTTGAAGATGTTATCTATAATCAAAGCTAAGCTATCTGAGATGGAAGTTCGAGAGTTGGAGAATCCCAAGCTAGTCTCCCAAGAAATATAACCAAAATGTGAATAATTTTATGTTTCTAAGGTTTGTGACTAGGGTTCAAACAATCTATCAAGTATGGGTCCAGGTCTACATCAAATTTAGAGGCATTATCCATGAAAGATGTTGTACCAACTATTGAAAAGATAACGAGAATTAGTTATAATAAGTCAATTGGCATAAAGGGTCATATTAGGGTTTATGAATGGACCTTTTAAAGGAGACATACCCTTAAATAGTAAATATAAAATCTCTATTACACCATGCATAAGAGAAACCTTAAAAGAGATTCAATAGGGGAATACAAAATCCATAATAGGGATCCTTAGTGTAATAAAAACCCCTTTGGAGGGTTTAAAATGATTGTTTCATCCATAAATAAAATACTTTCTCTAGATAGGTTAGTGTATATTCACAAGCCAAATATAATATTGTTTTAAGAAACATCCATAAAATGTTTAATAATCACATAAAAATTCATAAACATTAAACATAACCAGAATTGATGAATATATAAACTATGTTGAAAGGAGAAATCACACCTAATCTCATGAACTGGTCGGTGTAACATCCCTCTCTTGAGAGCACATGTTATTGACTTATTCTTTGAGGACACTTGTGTGCAAGTGACCCGGTTATAGTACATGGTTATTTGTTGTGCTTATGGATTTTTATGATGATGTTGATGGTTGTGATTTAATGTTATTTGATTTATATGTATTGACAGATGTTATTGACGAGTTTTCCCTAAGTGTGCAAGAAACTTGATAGATTGTGGATGTCGTTGGAATCAATGGACCTCCTTGGACTTTTGATTGAGTCAGGGAGTGGATTTTATTGTTTTGAGTATTTCATTTATGCATATGTGACATATGATTGAGTATAGTATGGTTTTGTATATGGATCAATGATAATGTTTTGTTAATCAATGTAGGTTGATGAATGCTTGCTAATATGAATCACATAAGGAGTAAAGGGGACATGCACATAAACCAGATATTGAGGGACAGGTGTGGCAACATCCCTATTACATCCTACTAGCACTCCCATCATGGCTCGAATTGTAGGTAAATGATTGCCTAGTTCGAGAGGTCCATGATGTCGTGAGAGAGGACTGAGATAGTTGCTCACAAATATTTCTAAGGGGTGTGGAATAAGATGAATTCCTTATTCCTTGGAAGCCCTTAGTCTCTCACAAGGTCGCCCAAATGGAGTGTTGACTCCAAGGGTTGGAAAACTACAAAAACCAGTCAAATGTAAGTGGCACCCTTGGAGCATAGAGTTGCATCTTGAAGGGCATGTCACGTAAATAAAACTTGAGTTAATGAATCTAGGTGGCCTAGAAAACCTTGAAAGAATAATTATAAACCTTGAAAATCTTTAGGCATTGTCAGATATGAATAATTAATGAGTAATTTATTAATTGTAAATCCAAAATGAAACTCTAATCCTATTAAAAAAAAATGAAGCCCAAGTCTAAGTTATTGTAATGAAACTAAAGTAAATTACTAACTAAATTAAAAAGAAATGAGGTAAATCAATTTAAGAATTAAGTAAAATGAAATAAACCTAAAGATTTGATTTAATACACATGTGTGAAAGAAAATACCAAATTGGAATTTAAGATAAGAAATGAATAAAGCTGAGAGAATATGTGTATGAATAGAATGGTATCTAGAGTCTAGCTACCACTAGTCTAACTAGAAGAAGGCTCCTATTTTAACTCAACTATGATTTAGTAAGGTGTCATTCATTAAATAAGAATCTGGGGAATAAAGAGACAACTAGGAGTGATTTAAGGAGCACATTTAGGAAAGGTGAGAGAAATTGACTTTTAATTAAAATAAAATAAAAAATTACTTGTGCAACTTGGGGGAGAGGGTGAATAATTCTAATTTATTAAATTAAAAATAAAATTAAATGTGCATGTGGAAGGTGTCAGTAAGGAAATTCCTATAAAGAAAATGGTCTATATGGGAAGGGGATCACACTGGTTATTGGTAAATTTATGTCGTCGAATTATTTTGACTGGTTTTACTTGTGAGAGTTGGGATACCCATCTTGAGAGAGAGTGGTGGTTTTACTTTGCGAGGCAAGCCGGGATCTAGAGTATTCTAGGTTGTTTGCATGGCTGCTTTGCGACTCGGTGGGATAAGGGGGAAGAAGAGTACCCCTAGAGTTGGTTGGGAGGTACCAATGAAGTTTCTATGGTTAGCAAGCGGGAGGTCGGAAGGAGTGCCATCGCAGAAGTACTTCGGATTATCCATCATCGATTAGGGTATTTTATTTGAAATTTGTAATTGCATTGTGATTTTTAATTGTATAATCGATTTTTTACATTTTTGTAACTGTGTTGAAAAGTTTAAGATTGAACAAACAAGCTCCTTGATGTTTTTATAAATTCTAAAAGCAGATTCCTAAAAATTTCACTATTAATTTTTTTCTCAACTAAATAAATTGAAATTTGGTGTTAAGTTGTGTTCCTTCTCCAAATCCAAAAGAAATTTCTACATCCTCGTGTTTACGCATAGACTGCACACATATAATTTGATCACTTCCTTTTTAGTTTCGAATCTGAACTTGAATGTATATATACATGAAACGTTTTAATCATTGCCAGTCAAATTTCGATCTAGTCTTGATTTAAATTCCATGTGGATTTTTAATTAAATTAAAATTTAAACCTCGAATTTGTTTCTGTGGTTAGTCGTTGCGAGTCTAAAATCCTTTATTCGATGAATCTTTAAATATCGTTCAACAGTCTAGGAGAATTCGAATCCGAATGAAATTCTTAGCATTCTGAAAGGGAATGTTTCATCAATAATAAAATAAGTTTCAATGTTCCAATGAAAATTGTTATTTAGCCCCTCAAAAGAGTTATTTTATTAGAAAAAAATGGTGAATAATAGGGTTTTGTGAATTATGTACCAAGATGGTATTCGATTGAAAAATCAAGATCATCTGGAGAAAACATAGCCTAATGGATATGCTCGTAAGGAACTCTTGTGACTGTTGTGTGAAGTTGAATGTGGAAAATCTGTTATCATATTGCACGCCTGTCGATTGGATATTTTCGATGTCTTTCTTTATTTTTGCATTCCTTTTTGGAATGGTTGAACTCTACCTTGATATACGTGATTGTTGGGCATGAGCCTTGTTTTCCTCCACCATGAGATTCCTGGAAGTGTAGATGCACAGTCTCAACTCCTTCCATGGCGTTAAACTAAATTGTATCGGTGAACCTAGTTTGGTGTGATACCCTTGTCCCTTGACCTCTCTGTATAAAACTTAATTAAAGAAAGTTTGGATGCCTTAATTTTTGAGAACAATATCTTCATTTCAGGATTGAATGCATTTTCCTTGGGGATTCTCCCTTGTCTCCCTAGGGTATAGGCACTGCCTTAGCCTTGGAACTAATGACTATGTTTCTTGATTGCTGTCAAGGTTTCATCCTCGGTCGTTGAAATATTATTTTCATTACCTTAGTGCCCTATCCCAGTCTTTAGAATTTTGGATGTTGATCTAGCTTATTGACTATTGAATCTACTTGAATGCCACCACATCCGAGGAAGGACACTTGTATAACCTCACTGTAGTGTATCTTGTAGTAAGAGATCTTCTCTACTGATGTTGAGGTCAAATCCTAGAACTCCTTTAATATCTCCTTATGGCTATTGTCGGCTCTTAAGAAACCTAAGCGAAGTGTTTACATAAACTTACAGTCTGAATTAAATGAGAATTGGAATCCTGGTAAAGATATTACCACTACCATAACTCTTACTACTAATCAATAGTTCAAATATTACCTAAATAAATAGTATGAATTAAGTTTTGACACTAGTGGTGATGTAAGTAGCATTGAGTCTAATTTCACTGCTAAAATATCTTGGTTTTTCTTTGGCCCTTTTAGTGGTTTATAAGCTAGCTTTGGGTGGTTAAATTATTATTTAAAGGGGATTTGGATCTTCCCTTGATCCTTAAACCATGGACATGGAAGTGGACATATAAGGTCCTTATTCTATTACTTTAATGTGTCATGATCTTCTTAGGTCTTTAATTGGATATGTAAGGCAATATATGAATTATCGTCTTTACTCTTATTTAGGGGTAAAATTTATTATAGTTCCTCGGCCTTATAAGCATAAGTAGCATTGGAATCCTTCCATGTGGTTGTTATGAATGACCCTTTAGTTCTTAAAGGAGGGTTATGCAAGAAGTTTACTTCTTAATAATAGCTATGATGAGTGATTTTTATTTGTTTTATAAAATGGATACATAATGTAAACATGGTGTTAAATTTAAAAGGTATTTCTTAAGAAGATTGATCTTTTTATGGGTTCCCATGATGATTATGAAATTTTAGCTTATACTTACATTCTCCTAGAAGATATTCCTTAAAATGAGATGTATAGTTAAGATACATGAGATTAAGATTGTATTTACTCTCTTGATTTATTAATCTTTATGAAATAGTCTTTTACTCATTTACACTCATTGTTGCTTGAAAAATGATAAGTATAGTGGAATATCATGTTGCGTCTTGAATAATTGATGATTAGGTGAGATTGATGATCTAGTTTGGATTGCAGTTTATGTTGGGATATAATATTTAGATACCTCCTTGTTCCTTAGAATAGTCACCATTCATGAGACCTTAAGTGGTCAAAATCAATCGAATGAATCAATTATATGTGTCTTGGAGGTCCTAACCATGCAAGATAGGTTGGGCGGGTATTTTCCTTTAATATTCAGTGACATGGTTGATCAACTACTAGTATCTTGCTTCAATTGATCATGATGTGTTGATTTGCGTCATTATTAATTATGGCGATGCCTTGATTATGTGTCATTATTTATTATGATGATGAGTTGATCATGAGTCGTTATTAACTATGTTGATGCATTGATTATGTGTCGTTATTTATTATGATGATGTGTTGATTATGTGTCGTTATTTATTATGATGATGTGTTGATTATGAGTCGTTATTAATCATGTTAATGTGTTGATTATGTGCCGATATTAATTATGTTAATGCGTGATTATGTGTTGTTATAAATTAGGATGATGTGTCGATGATGTTGCTATTCATTATGTGGTGACGTTTTAATTTCCTAATGTATATATATATATATATATATATATATATATACCTATTGTACATCACTAAATGTAGACATAATGAGAGGGGATCTTTACATATGGTATCAGAGCGAGTTTAACCCTGTGAATTTGGACCGTTACGCCTTCCCCTATGTTAAACTCATGACTTAGACATTATCGCTAATTAAAATTGAAATTTGTCCATGCAGGTAATCATGGTTAGAGGACATCTTGGAGGTAGATGACGCGATTCTGGATGGAGAGGTGTGATGCCTCCAGTAGCATCCACGCCAGAGGGGTCTAACTCGCAAGGAGAAGAACAAGTCATTGTGAAGGAGTAGGTTCTTGTGGGAGATGTGGTTGGTTTGATGAGGTCCTTTCAGAGGATGTCATAGGCCTTGATTAACCAACTAGATAGAGATGAGGCCAAAGCGTATGTATCCAATGAGGGTACACAATGTGCTCCAAATGTAAGTGGTATCATTCACAAAGAACATGAGAAGGTGAATTTTCCTAAGTTCATGGATACCATGGACAACTCAGCCACCGAGGCATGGTTGGAGAACATGGTGATGTGCTTTGCACTTTGTGACTACACCTCCAACATGAAGGTTTGCATGGTAGTCTTTCAACTAAAGGGGAGTTATCTTCTATGGTGTAAGATACTTCTACCTCAACTAAACATGGTCGTCAAAGACATGTCATGGGAAATGTTCGAGGAGCAGTTTCGAGAGAGGTATTTGTTAGAGGAATTCATTGACTGTAATATAAATGATTTCAACACCTTATGATAGGGTGCTCGTATGGTTCCAGAGTATGAGGCCAGATTTATGGACCTACTTTGGTATGCTCCACATCTGAACACAAAGAAGCTAAAGGTCAACAATTTTGTGTTCGACCTTAACTTCAAAATTCATGTGAAGGTGAGGATCCTAATGCCTTAGATGTTTCACGATGTAGTCCAAAAGGCCCTCATAGTTGAGGAATAGTTGACCAACAAGGGTCAGGGAAATACTTTTGCAAGGCCAACTGGAAAAATGACCTCAGGAGCGTAGTAGCATCAGACACCAGCAAGACAAACATTAGGGTATCGAGATATGTCTATAGGATCCATGTTCATGACACCACAATGATTGAATCCTCCATAGAGGACTCCCTATAGAGGACCACCTCATCAACAACAACATCACCCGCAACAAAAAAAGTTTAGTCTTGTTCAGAAAAACAAACCAAGATCCCAGGCTGGTAGGACAACAACTTCTACTTGAAGGACCAGGAGTACTAGAGAGAAGACCGTATGTTGGACCTATGGAGAGACACATTACCATCGAGATTGTCCTATTGAGAATTCCAAAGCAGTCAGATCAACAGGACACACTACAATTGGAGATTTGGGCAAGGCCCATAGGATTCATGCAACGGTGAATAACTGCCAGGCTGAGCACCAGTCCACTGTGCTCGAGATGTCAAGTACAAGTGTCGACCAAAATTTTAGTATTTGGATAGATCTTGTTATCACACATTATTGTATGGCATGTTTTTTCTTTTGGATTTGGCCCTTGGGTGAGATTATGCGAGGAAAAGGGGCTAAAAACACACTAAACATCGCTTATTCTAAGTTTTTATGCCTGGGCACGTGGGCCTAAGGGGCACGTAGATATGAGCAGCTGAGATCTGTGTGCTCATATCTATGGTGCATGATCCATATCAGACTCCCCCCTGACATTCTTCCTTTAATGAGGGGGGGGGGGGGTTTCGAGTTGGTGGTTTATGAGTGTGGCGCCTCCTCGTTAAATCAACACCCCCCCCCTCTGTGACCTTTCTCGCTTACCAGTCCCCCCCCCACCTCCAAGTAGACTGCTTACTTCTCGCCCTTACCGCCTCCCACTCTCTCGACATTTGTCTCCCACTCGATATTTCCCCCTCTGTCTGTCACATCTCCTGCTCCTTCTCCCCCTCTCACCTCCCGACATGTGTCTTCCACTTCCCATCCATGTCACCTCCGCCTGCTCCTTCCCCCCTTCGATTCCTCTCACCTCCGAATGCTTGTTCCACTTATCTCCATGTCACCTCTGTCATGTTGTCATGTCCCCCTCGACCAATCAAACACCACTTTTGCATTCCCTTTTCCCCCACATCCTCTCCCTACACTGCGTCACCCCGCACCTTTATACCTCAACGCCCATGCATACCCAGTATCCTTCCAGTTTTTCCCATCGCCTCATCCTTGTCAACTCCATCCAAGTCCACCATCTGGGTCCCTCTGAAAAGGTCCAACAAAGTAGAATACGACCAAGGAGAGGCCGCCACATCTCCCAGGTGCCAATTTTTACTTGGGTCATCCTAATCTTGATGAAGCAATTATGAATCAGGGGAGGTGGGTAGATCATCGTCTCCCCCATGAATGAAAGGTCATAACTATCTGACCGTGAAGGCAGACTGTCAGATCAGGTGTTTTGAGATCCCATGCACAGATACACTGCATGCACAGTCTGACAAAGAAGAGATGCAGAGGCAGACATGCATTCTAGACTGTCAATCTTGCGTCTAACAGAGAGAGGCATTCACAGAGGAGACTGTAGGTGCAATCTAACTGAGAAGATGTAGCTCCATGGAAGCTCGAGCACACCTCTGAATGGAGAAAGTTTTGACTATATAGATAGAGTTTTGTGATTTTGTAAGGATCTTTGGTTGAGCAGAGCTCCCAATCTATAATTTTGTTATACCGGAGTTGTTCTCTGGTTATGTAATCGACTTGAGACTTTCATGTTAATATAAGTCAGGTTCCCTCTTTCCATTTTGTCTGTAAACGTTGTTTAAAACACTAGGGCGTGGATGATCCAGTGAAGGATCATTATACTAATGTAATGGAGGTTTGATTATAGTAGTATCCTGGTTAGTTTTATTCATTTACCTGTGTATTTTCTTCCTTCTGACATTGAATGGATCAGGCATGGAGGATCAACTCGAGTTGTTGCAGTTGTAGGATGATGGAGGTTTGATCATATTGCAGTTGCGATTATGTCCCTTGGAGACATATTTTGGTGTCTGAATTTGAGCTCAAGAATTCTCTTGAGCTTGGGTTTTCTTCTATGAGTTGCTCAAAGGCCTGATGCCCAGAGAAGTCTCCTTCACCCTTCTCTTAATTCTTCCCTTTGCTCTCACTTTAGTTCAATTTCCTAATTGAAGTTAATGTAGCCTGTTACAAGGGAAAAACTCTCTATGGCCAAGGGTAAACCACAACTGACAGGTATTACTGCAGAAATCAACTCAATTCCAACATATGATATATAAACTAATGTGAAATATAAGAAAGAGACCTACCTCGATCCAACGTTTGATGATGTTCCACCATTGAGCACTTTGAACCAAAGCTTTATACCTGTGAGAAGTTCTCAACAAACAAGCAAAGCAAGTATATAGTGATGATACGAAAGGGGTTATCATATCAAATAGAATAATCCATTAATAAACATTACAAACACACCCATGGATAATAATCATATATTTTCAAGGTACCAATAGGATGGGAAAGGGGTATCTCTATTAATAATTGATCAATAGAAGTGTCAACATTATAGACTTCCGTGTCGACATAGTTTGAAACCAAAAAACAAAGTTCCTTCCAACTAGGTCCTCGCCACTTCAATCCTCCACCAAAGGCAAGATCATGAGAAAGAGGCAAAGAGGTCCTCTCAATAATAAGGGAAGATCTTGGGGGATGAACACTGTGTTCAGACTTGAGGGACAAAGGGATACAGACTCAATATGAAGTAATTTCTCCAGAGTAACTTTGCTGTCAAATTTGAATGCTTTCTCCTTCTTTTCCATAGTTCGAAATTGTGCTCTTATAGCCTCTAGAATGCAATTGAAGGGCTGAGTCAGAACGTTTCCAGTATATGGAAGGCCAAGGATCAGAAATCTTTTGTTGTGACATGGAAGCTCGACCTCATTTTATATTTTATGGCACAAATCATGATATACGCGAGCTGTAATGGAGCACCAAGTGTATACGCATCTTGCATAACAGTTAGGGAGCGTATATGTGAAAAAATGTACATTTTTAGCTCTGGATTCATCAAAAAAAGGGATGAAAAGTCTGCATAGGGAAATGGAAAAAGGCCCTCTGTGCAAGATAGCAATGGTGAGGCAAATCTTGCTATAACATATGCACCCTAATGTGTGAGATCATAGGATTGTCTGTGATGACCGAAATACATTATAATTAACCCATAAGTGGAGTGGTAGAGAACTAGCTAGACAAACTCAATTGCTCATTACATTATGTATTGACTTTGCATACATGGATGCCAAGAATACAATGTAGATCCATGTAAAAAATATACCAAACAAGTGTTCATGGCCATGAATAGGAAAATACAAATGCGGTTATATGCTAAAATTTATCATAGTCATGAACAAGGCCCACTGAAACCAATATCAAAAATCAATCTGAAGAGATCTGTATACCATGTAGTATAATCTAATCTCCCATGATCATTGAAGTCAAATAGGTAGTGGTCCAATGAAATCGAAGCAACAACTCAAGAAAGTCGGGGCCACATAGTGATGTATTCAACTCTTGTACACTATCCACCAATGGTGCAAGTCTACATCATGTGAATAAATGATTTGAGGTCAAACATGATGAGACATCTTTTGATTACCAGTCATTGAGGTATATAGTTAACAAACGCAAGATAGCCTATCGATAATGAAAGTAGGTATCAAGGCACCGAGTACATCCCTTCAAATGTGAATAAAGGAGTTGGTGTCGAACACTTGAGAGATCCATTGATCAGAAGACATTGATGTATTCCCATCTATCAATGGTGAGAGAGTCTGCCCCTAATGACCGCAAGCCTCAAGGTACTCATAAAATTATAGGTCTCATATCCAGAATAAATGAGTTGAAGTCAATGGAAGGAAACCCGTTGAAAGGAGAGCATTGAAGCATCTCTCATCAATCAACATGAGGAACAAAGCAGGAGCTTCATGATTTTTTGGAGATCGGACAAAGAACATGTTCTTGAACCAATGACCCTATGTGTCTTTCGCATGTGCCAAATTCAAGTGGTACACAAAAAGGACCCTCTGAATAGAAACCAATGATGAAAAATTGCTGACAAAGGTGAAGAAACCACCAATAAGGCTAATGGAATCCAAGACACTGCACGAATCCCAAAGTGTGAATAGATGTATTGTTGTCGAACACAAGGGAAACCACCTAGTCAATGACCAATGATGAAATGTCGATTGTTGGGTTCAAGGTGACCTACCAAAGATGAAACTAGGGCCAGGGTGCATGATAAGACCAAAGTATCATTTGATTCTGAAACAAACTGAGGGTATGGATGACATGCAAAGTCAATATTTCTGAGGAGTGGCCGACAGAGGTTGATAGACATCCTTTGAAGAAGAGCACGAGACATATGGTGAACTCTGGCAGCATGGAATCAATGATGTGACAATTGGATGTAGGAGGCATCAATAACATTCTCTATAGGGACTGGAAGAGTAACCAGTCGGTAGAGAAAACTCTGTAGCGAGATCAACTTCCTAAGGCCATGCTAAACACAAAATTATGATGACACATAGACTCAATAACTTTGTGCTATGTTCAAAGGCGACATGAATGCTGCCAATTACAATATAGTATTCCCTTCCCGTCCATCTTTTTTCTTTGGTTTTTCATAACAACTGAATGCTATGATATAGAGGAGGGAATGAGTATCGCAAGTAAGAAAAACTAGTTCCAATAGTGGAATGTACCTATGCTCAATGAAAGCAAATTCATGCGGGAGATGGACACTCGGGGTGATGTTCCCTCCAGGGTATAGGGTGTCAATTTGTGAAGGATAAAAAAGAGGCTCTACTTGGTTGAGGATGCAAACTGCTTAGGCAACGATTTATAACGCAAAGCAAGAACCGGCTAAAGGCTCAATACAACAAGCGAGGGCATGAGATGCAATCACAACTTAATGCTAAAAAATGTCCCTTTTTATATATTTTAGTCTACTTGGTGTGAAAAAGGGGTAAACTTGTGCCAAATAGACATCTTTTCAAATCCAATTTATGAGTGTGAAAAAGACAAGTTCACTCGGCAATCTTTTCTATTTTTTATAGCGAGTCAGAAAAGAGCTTAACTAGGACTCATGATCTTTTAAATCCAATTTTAATGAGTGTGGAAGGGACAAATCACTCAGCAATATTTTCAGTTTTTGGACGAGTTGGAACAGAGCTTAAATGAGACTCGTTATTGGGAGCCCACGGGTAATAAGTCTGTGTGTGAATGAATGAGAAATGAGGCTAATTTTAAAGTCATGTATTGAATTATAATGGACTCCCGGTCCTAAAGAAAAACTCATCATGGGCACCAAATGACGAAGAGGTTCTAACTAGGGTACCCATGTTTGGTAAGTCTCTATCATTTATTAATGACGCTATTAATAGCAAATGAAGGTTTATGCACCGTAATAAATGGGTTCATACCTAAGGTGTAAAAAATGGTAGACAAAGGATAATGCAAAGAATGCACGATAGAGTAGGTGCCTATCTTATATTGTAGGTTATGAATGTACCTTCCTAAGGAGATGAACGACCAACCATGACATTTAAATCCGCAAGACAATTGAGTCGAAACTACAAAAACTAGCTTAAAACCATTTTTGAATTAGTCCATTAGGCAAAACAATAGCATAAAACTATATCAAGTGGGTAAAAAAAGGCTTATAAATAGTAATAAAATCAAAATTTACTGTATCATTTTCATTTTTACCCAAATAGTGCAATTTGGACTAAAACACCTCCAAAATTCAAATGACAATCGCGGGAGCAATAAGCAATGGAATCACGCACCATCTAGATCACGTAACTCTTCATCCCTTCCTCTTTAATTTCAGTGATTTACAATTTTGAGTTAGGTTTTATTTTGTTAGTTTTTAAGGGCACAAATTGGGTTTTTCGGTATACGTGGGTTTCCCTTCATAGGTCGCGTATACAACTAGTTGTACGCCCCTGTGTGAACTACAGGGGGCATCTAGCAGGCCCTACCCATGATTGTTTGTAAATAAACTGTGTATACGTGCGCAAATGGAAAAAAAAGATGTTTCTAACTCAAAAATTATTTTATTTTTTGTAGGATGGTGTTGGAATGGAGAGAGAGAGCATGAGGAGGTAGATGTAACAGTGGATCAATATCTGGTGGCTCAAGCCACTTTTAAAAGATGTGGTTTATACAAGTTTTGGGCTCTCAAAGGAATGAGGGCCCAAGTGAGGTTGTTAGAAATGCTGGTGGGCTATTGGGATCCTAATAGAAAGAGCTTTATTCTTGATGTAAAACCATTAAGGATCGAAGTAGAGGACATCTACTTCTTGGCTGGACATTCACGCCGAGGGGAGTTTGTGGACCTCAAGTCTCGCGGGGAAAGGAGTGGGCTGAAGGTCAAAGAATACATCGAGGCCCACTGTGTTGCAGGGACTCCCATGGTGGGAAGTCAAATCCCTATCCGGGCTATAGGTAATCTCAGCCTGAATATTATTGTGCTCATGCTTACTAGGATCATAGGATCGGCCTCGTTGCATCAAGCATCGAGACCACTCTTGTTTTACGCACTAGAGTGTGCTAGACCCACTGTCTACAACTGGTGTACCTCACTGCTGACCAACATGAAAGGTCAGTTGACAGAGTGCAAGCAGGGGGGGAAACAAAACTCCAGGTTTGCCTCTATCCTTTGCAGCTTCTTTTTCGAGCGAGTCCCAGGTTTGGGATATAGAGTGGAGATCATTCCTAGAGGACCACATGATCCGGATATGGCACGATGGATTGAGGTCATGAAATGACAAGGGGGAGGTAGGGTGGTGACACCCTACAATGATGATTGTTTCTTCTAGTGGCAGAGACAAATCATAGCTCTGGACAACTATTCCTATGCGAGAATTGATTTTAGAGGGGATCCTGATATGTTGCTTCCACCAGGAGCTGCCTACAGTGCCATAGATAAAAGTTTTTATATATTTCATTTTTTTGTATTTTTGTATTAAAGAGGACAAAAAGTATTTTTGGATGGTGTTATTAATTCGATACATGTGTGATTGCATATGTGGGTCCGCAATGGCCAGAAGGATTCCTACGACATAGGTGGAGGCACCAGGGAGATGAGGCATTGGGAGGGGAATCAGAGAGATTCCTACAGAACGTGTAGGGTAACATGTCTCGTCTGACATAGAGGATTCCTATGGTTCAGGTGGTTCAAGTTGTCGATGTACCTATAGCATGGGTATGACTCTTCTGGCGTCTCACAAACATTGTGGTTTTCTATCGTGATACACATATGACACCACATGCATAGATGTCATGGGACATGTATATTGGTTGTATATGTATTTTGAGGGTTTTAGCCCCAATTTTGCAATATAAACACCATATTTTTTGGAAATATATAAAGAGGGATCTTCGGCTTTACTCATATCTTACAATCTGTACATTGATTTAATGGTCTTCTTTGCTTTATTAATGTGACAAATTCCAATCTAAAACATAATTAGTGTAGGCATCAAATACATGATTAGAACTTCTAGGGATGTGGAAGTATGTAATAAAATCAAATTTTCATTCTAAAATATGTAATCATAGGAATCGACGGAGTAACATCATATCACGCACACGGTAACTATCGTTCAACTGAGATACGATTAACTGAGAATCCAAGCGAACATCTAGAGAGTGAATACCATGTGAGATAGCATCGCGCAAAAGTTCTATGATGACACTATATTTGGCCACATTGTTTGTTGATGGCCCTAGGCATACGCCACCTAAAGACACCAGTAGACCCTCAGGTGAGTAAATCACCCAAGTGGAGGAAGCCAAGTTTCATGTATGATGACTATCTCAGTCTATGAATCCTAGGTATACCGAAGACTCCGTTAACATCTGCCAATAAAAAGGGAAAACTTGATAAGCAAGCCAAATACAAAAAGAAAAAAGATGTATATACATTAAATTTACATTAGTATACAAAGGGTTTCACTCAAGCCGAGGGCTCAATCATAACACTTTTTCAAGTAGAGTCCATTTCTGGGCTCGGCCAATTTCTTCCCTTCGTAATCTTCCAATTCATAGGCTCCTTTTTCTAGAACATGTCACATGATATAAGGACCATGCCACATGGTTTTAAACTTTCCTGCCCCTAGAGGTTCTTTGGCTTGGTCATACAAAAGGACCAAGTCACCTTTGGTATACAACCGGGGATAGAAAGACTTGTCGTATTGAACCTTGACACATTTTTTGTTTTCCTCGATAGCCGTAAAGGTGTCTCGACGCTGCTTGTCAAGACTCTCTAGGTGCACCAGATGTCTCTCTAAATATGAAGTGTTAGGTAGGAGCTTGACTGCCAAGTTGAGAGAAGGGATTTCACATTCAACAGGAAGTATCGACTCCACACCATGAACTAATAGAAAAAGGGGAAGAACTAGTGGCAGTCTTAACCGAGGTTCGGTATGCCCAAAGCATGGGATACAACATGATGTGCCAATTGGAATTACTCCGACTGTCAGTTTTTTGCAAAATGGTCTTGAGAGACTTGTTGACAGCCTCTACTTGCCCATTTTCTTGGGGGTAATAAGGAGATGAGTGACCATGTTTAAACCCCATCTTGGACGCTAGTTCTACCATCATTTCATTTTGAAAGTGACTGCCATGATCAGTGACAATCTAACTCGATATACCGAACCAGGCAATAATTTGGTTGAACACGAAGAAGGTTGCAGTCTTCCCATCAGATTTTACAGTAGGCATGGCTTCAGCCCATTTGGTAAAATAGTCAACATCCACAATGATGTTTTGATGCCCCCCAGTCGAAGTTGGGTTGCAATCGATAAAATATACCCCCCACTTGGTGAAGGGACCGACAGTAATGATTGGGTGAAGAGGGGTTGGGTGCGAGCACATTTTTCGAGTGAACACCTAGCAGGGGTGACACTTCTTAATCACTTCAATGCAATCTTTAAATATGGTGGGCAGAAGTAACCAACTCGCAAGATTTTTTAGGTTGTCACAAGCCCAGATAAGTGACCACCACAAGCCCCTTTGTGGTAGTCATTTAGGACTAACTCGGCTTCCTTGTGAGTTAAGAAATGACATAAGATACTATCTATTCCTCAGCGATACAAAGTGTCATTGACAATGGTATACTTCTTGGTTTGGTATCTAACTCGTCGTCGATCATCTCATGAGAGATGTTGAGTGAACTTCAAGGTTTGAAGATATAAAAAAATGTCTCCGTACCAGGGGTCAGATGATGAGACAAGGAAAATGTGTTCATCTACAAACGAATTGACATGGATAACGTCCTCATCTAATCGTGGGAAATCGAATATTAACTCTACAAAAGCTAGTGACTTCTTGGACTTGGATGAAGAAAAGTCGAGGTCAAATTCTTGCAAGATGACAATCCATTTATTATATTTCCCACCTATGATACGCCTAGTGAGGATGTATTGAAATGGATTAACATTAGTGACTACAGTAGTTTTGCAAAGTGATATATAGTGTCGTAAACGTTGGACTGCGTGAATGGAAGCCAGAGCTATCTTTTTGACGTGAGAGTAATTAAGATCAAGACCAACTAAATTTCTACTGAGATAGTATATGACATGTTCATGTAGCTCATCATCCTCCTAAACTAGTGTTGGAGCCGCCTTTTTCGACTAGTTTTAAGCGTAATTCTTGCAATCGAAGGTTGGTCATTTAAGTTGTCTTTTACTTTGTGAAATTTACCCTTTGAAAGTCTCAGTAGTCCTGATATGCAAAGTGGTGAGGGTCATTGTACTCCTAATACCATTTCCTTTTAACCATGAACAAGATTTTTCTCTTTTCTTTACCTCGGGATATCGCATTTTGGGAGTTGCAAGTCACACTCTTTTTAAGCCCCGATGTGCGAAGTAACCTTGAAAGTTTACTCAGTTTAGCATCGAGACTAAAGTTCCTTAAACCTTAGTTAAGCACCATCGATATTTCTTGTCTCGGCATTTTCCCTCCCCAAAAGTCTCACCGTCACAACTCCGATAGACGAAGTCGCGAGACATTTGCGCAAGTTACCCGGGTTAGTGTTAGGGGTAAATAGCTTTTAACCATAATTAAAGTTTGTCGGGATTTCATAACTTGGCATGCATTTCTCCCAAAAAATATACCTTCGAAGCCCCGAATTGCGAAGTCGTGATATTACTTAAATATAAATTAATTAAGCACTTAACCTAGTTTACCTTCTGGCTTAACTAGATCAAATCATCTTGATCTCGGATTTTCACGACTCGGCATACACTCCTCCTGGGAATTTTACCTTCGAAGTTCTGAGTCATGAAGTCATGATTTTAACTAAAATTGATTAATCCAATGTTTAATCTAGATTACGTTTTCGCTTAACTAGATCTCATCATCGCAATCAAGGGTTTTAGGGGCTCAAAAGGTTAGAGTGAAAACTCTCGATACGGCGAATGCCGAAAGGTTGATTAAAGTTTAAGAAATCCTGATTAAAGAAGCTAAGCCAGCTAAATCAGTGTTTAATACAAGTAATAATATGCACAGTCTATGAGGTAAATTTAAAACTTCCTTGCACCAACTTGCATCACGAACCGTCGAAATTTATGGCATTAATTGGAAATGAGGCGAAGCGACAAGTAAGGATATGGTTTTTATTGCTAAATTTGTCTCTAAAAATGATTTGATCGTTCTGTTCATAAGGACGTCGAGGTTTTAAATGGTCGAAGATATAGATCTTTTTCTTCCTATTCTATTCATAAAGATCATTTCTTTTTTTGCGCGGAGAAGCTTTTCTCAGCAAGTTGATTTATGTATGTATACACATTTTTATTACAGGAGAGCTAAGTCACAATCCTCTATCATGGCCCCACGAAAAGCGTCCAAGGCAAGTGTTGAGATTTCAGGACAAGGCTCTGATAATGTTTCTGATACTTCACCACGAAGCGTTGATTCTGTCCGAACTTGGTCATACATCTCTGAGGTTCTGCAATCTGATTTGGTGAACTATTTAGATGATTCCAGTGACAATGAGAAGGACGACTTGGCCACCAAATACAAGTTCATCATCCAAGCAAAGATGCATAAAGTAGTGGCCAGGGAACATCTTCTTCTTTACTATGACATGATTCGATGGGCACTAGATCATGTAGATATCCTGACCATAACCATCATCAGTGAGCAGAAGGTTGCTATTGGGACCTTTAGACCAGAACACTTACAAGCAATGTACAAGTTTCCACCCACGTCGAACTTTACATACAACGCTGAGTTTCTGGAGGATTTTAAACAGAAGGAATGTGAGAAATATGGCAAAAGATTATCTTATTTGATCAAGGATTGGGTCTCACACCCCGTGAAGTTCAGGGAAGATAGCAACAGAGTTTATTCCATATCTTCTTTGGAACCACAGTTCAAATACATAGCAATGATGACCTGTAGATTGTATGGGAGGGAAGACACCACACATTTTTTCCTCCCATGGGTGCTTCTAATGCATATAGTCATGGAAGGTTGTTCATTCGACTGGGCCAAAATGTTGTCAGATATTCTAACCAGTCGCATTACCGAATATAGGACGTAGAGGGCGAGCGGGAAGGCCGCGTCATTTTTTATGTTCGCATACATCTTGGACGCCGTGTGTTTTATGACGCATTTTCCCTTAATGAGTTGGAGTGGGCTTCATCAGATGATGAGCCTATCCATGTCTACCATTCAAAGATTTTGGAGGATAAGGTCTCATATTTCACATGCAAAATTTTCAATTGGGTAATGGTACCGATGCATGTCACCATCTTCGGTAATCCACCACCCAGGATCTCAGATAGCATCACGACCAATTTGAGCAGTGTGGCCAACTAGTACTTGGAGGAAGAATTTTCATACATCAGGGTTTTTAGCGCTTATGTCCCTCCTCACTCTCTACCATTATTTATACCCGATAGGCTGGCTTGTCGCGAGATCGCTAGGCAAACCGTGATTGGTGGCATAAGAAAAGAGCTTAAAGGATTTTCAAAGAAGGTATGGCCACCTTTCCCCATTCATTTGAATACCTATTCTTTATTAGATTTCGGGCATGAAAAGGTCGAGGCAACAACCTTGGAAGATATTAAATTGGTCCACATTGAATTCAAGAAACACGACCCACACAGGGTCGTGAGAAATCACTTGACTAGTTGTGGCCTTAAAAGATTTGAGCATGAGAATTCGCCTCATGATGACATTTTCTGAGGCACGAGATCTTATGCCGAGGTTTTTTCTCAGATACAAGCCCTGTTTCCCAAAGAGAGGGCCGATGTTTTCAAATTCCAAGAACATCGACAGAGCTGCCTTCCCCTAGTATTACGGGGTGAGAATCCAATGACTATAGAGGTGCAGCAAACGGAAGCCAAAGGCTCCAAAAATTCAGTACCCAGCCAAGAAGAACACCGGGACAAGAAGGAGAAAATTGGGGGCCCGGAACAGGAAGATGAGACTTCCAACCCTCCAAGCAAGCCAACCTCGGTTTTTAATCCAGGGAAATCATCTAAGCAGGTCAACAATCCCATCGTTTCTGTTACCACCCTACAGTCCACGAAGGGGGTCCCAGACATAGGTTGGGTTTTCGGCAAGGAATTAACACCCATAACAATGGAAGAGCTATCTCTGAATGAATTCTTCTTCGATAAGAAGAGAAAGGATATCATGAAACAAGAACTTTACCAAGAGGTGGGTACAATATCAAAGAGATTTAAAATCTTAACTGATGGGAGAGCTATGAAAAAGGAGGAATTTGCAACCCAAATAGAAAGAACATTGGGGGATTTCGCTACAGCCAACCAATATTCAGTCAGGACCCTAAAGGATCATCTGAAGTGAAAAAATCATTTGATCAAAACATTAGAGGCTAAACTAGCTACAACAGAGGCCTTTGCCAAAGATCAGGTGAATACAGGTTTAGAACAAGCTAGAGTAGTTGATCAAAAGGAAATAGAGTGGCTCAAAGTCGATCTCAAACAGACAAAGCTTATGGCTTAGACAAGTCAGATATAGATAGGCCAGCAAGGAGAATTGATAGAGAAGCTACAAGCCAAATTAGACTTTGCCGAAAGCCAGGTAATCAATATCGAGATATTTCAATCCCAAGATATAGAAATCAGAAAAAGAGTGTTGGCAGCTTAGAAAGGTCTACTTGCTAAGGTGGAAACAATTCAAAACAACTGCCAACTCATTGATCAAGTATTCGAAAACCTCACTCTCAGAGAAAAAGATGTTGGGGTGGCTCGAGTTACTTTCCAGGAGGCTATTATAGCCATGATGAGAAGGGAAATAGGTAGTAGTTCCAGGTTTTCTATCTCAGAGAAGACCCGAGGTAACATCTTGTTGAAAGAATGGGAGTGTAACATATTCGAAGGTAGAAAACAAGCTAAAGAGGTAAGAAAATTTTGTGAAGAAACCTTCGGTTTTCTAGATGGGAGTTGGTTGGGTTCTGATGATGAAATCAACACTGAAATACTTGGCCAGATCAATACAGCCAAGCATCTGGTCAAGATCAAGGAAAATGAAGAAAGAGAATTGGCTCAAATATCACAAATAACCTAGACGGACATAGTCCAAATAGATAAATGACTAATTAAATCGAGTGTACAATTATGTTCTATCAGCGCCAAAGACCAACAGGTGGAAGGAAAGTTGCCACAATTGGTGAAGGATTGTTACACATTTGAGGCCAATAATCAAGAAGAACCTTCTAAGTTGATATCCCAGCTAGTGGAGAAGTGCATCATTTTCACAGAGCATGCGAAGAGGAAGGTTTCCGGTACCAAATAAGGATAGAGGCAAAGAATTGAAACGTTTAATCTCCTTTGTTGTAACCGAAAACCTCTGGAACGATTGAGATTCTAGAATATAGAAATTTGTATAAATATACATTTTGAAGAAAGAACAAGGGCTAGACCTTTTTGGTCAATTGTAATAGAGACTATCTCCTTTTTGAGAATTAATACAAAGCAATCTGGAGACTCCTGATTCTGTCAACACTATATTATGAGTTTGTTTTCTTTGTAATTTCGTATTTAATTTCATTTCGCTTGTATACGTCTGATGAATGTTTCATTGCAATTTAGTAAAACCTCTACTGTGGTGATCAATTTTTATCCATCTATATCATTTACAGTTTTTCCTCTGTATCGGCTATTAGCAGGTACAAGACCTGTGAACCTTTTAGATTGTCATATTTTATGCTTCGTCAGATTCCTTCTTATCCTGTTTTCTTCTTCTGTTTACAGGGTGAGATTCTCCCTTAATAGGAGCCTTGCTTTATAGACAACTTAATGTTTTTCTCATATTTCACACATCATTTACTTAAAATATAACGCAGTTATGGAAAAAGGCCTTTGGTTTTCATTTTATCTTTCATATTGAATTAAAAAGTTCTCTTTTATAAGATCAAATAGATACAGCATAAAAAACCTCAAATTCACGTTTAATTTACCGTTCCCCTATGACTGTCCCCATTATAAGACAACCTAATATTGAACCCAGTTTATCGGACCAAACCCATATCACTTTAAATCTCTTCGATATTATACTTAAAACATCCACCACCAAGGTAGAACGTGAACGTTCATGGGTCGCAATTGAACGAGACATAAATATCCAGGAACAGTTGGAAGCGCGATAGCGACAACCTGGAAATGAGCCTTAGCTTCCTTTCTCAAAGGTTGATGCTCTCCTCCTTCTTACTCTTCACTCACTTTCGGATGCCTAGATACTGTACTTTCTAAGCCTTAGGTATAGACTCTGGAACAACATCTTTTTGGTGCCGCTGCCAGGGACGAAGTTACGAAACCTTTTCCCTGGGAAGAACGACATTCTTGCAAGTTTCACCCTTTGATAGTGAACAAAGAGTGAACACCCTCTAAACAATTTTCTTATATTTCACTTGGTGACTCCACGTTTAAATAAGCTGGCATCTGGTCGAAGGAATACCAGACAAAACCCAGAGAGCAAACAGACCATGCTTGTTTCCAATCCCAAAAAAATGTTGAAAACTAGAGGTTCCCTTAAGCCAACTACTACAGTCTATCAGCTTAAGTACCCACAACCCAAGACCAAGAGTCCTTTTGAACCTTCAAATTCGCACAGTTCCCCTCTCGAAACCATCAATTCATTTTTAGCTATCTCTGAGGTTAAAAGTGAAATCCATCTGAAAACCTCTGTCGTACACAAAGGTAAAAACCCCGCAGTGAATTTATCAATGGTCGATATCCCGTCGACTCTTCATTTAGATTTCACGACCTCCCCGAGTCTCGAAGAGTATAACATACACTCATATTCTATGCCTGTGGGTTCCCATGATTACATTTCTTGCAAGTCCGAAGAGCCAAGTCCTCACATCCCTTACCACCCGTCTTTGGGTTTCTCGTCTTACGAAGAAGCTAAAGATTCTCTTTTAGTGTTCCAGAACCCTCTATACAATACACTGTTTCCCTATCTAGTAGTACCGATGGCAGCCGCTGGAGGAGGAGGAGGAGGGGTTTTCGGAGGTGGAGGGGTTCCAGGAGGAGGAATGGGAGGCCAAGGGCCTCCCCCGCCTCCCAAAGTTTTTGCTAAAGTGGCCGCGAGATATGCACCTTTGTTACTACCCATCCCTCTTCATGACCTTCCTGAAAATTATATAAAAAACTTACCAAAATTTACAGGGGAAGAATACTTGACCGTAGTCGAACATATAAACTTCTTTGATCAGTTTGTGGATATCTTAGGTCTCAAGCACGAAGATGTGTATTTGAGGCTTTTTGTTCAAACTTTCAAAGGATAGGTACGAACTTGGTTTTGAAGCGTACCTGCAGGATCGATATTATCCTACGATGCCCTAGAAGACTCCTTCCTTAGACAATGGGGCGAAAGGAAAGACCACTTGTATTATTTGACCGAGTTCGGATCTTTAAAGAAAAAGAATTCAGAAACAGTTATGGAATTTATTCAAATATTTAACAAGTTGTATAATAAGATCCCAGCCGAAGTTAAACCATCCCAACTTGCAGCCAAAGTAACCTTCGCGGGATATTTCGAACCCGATTTTTCCCTTCTCTTAAGAGAAAGGTGAGGGACTACCTTAACTCGAATGCAGGATGATGTTGTGGAAATTGAATCTAACATGATGGCCTCTGGCAAGTTGAAAGCTAAGGTAGAAATGGGAAACCGAGAAACTAGACATTTTAGGGAACAAGCAGGACCTTCAGGGTCTAATAGATCCACATACGACAAAATGGATGATATGGCTAGGATAATTAAGGAGTTGTCGAATAAGATTTCCAGAATGGAGCTAGAAAAATCCAAGGCTGATCCTTTCATTAAAAGAGAATTCAAAACAAACTCTAACCCTCAAAATCAACAAAGGCAGATTAAAAATGAAGACCAGAAAATTCAAACCCCTTTTAAAAAATGAAAGTTTTATAGGAGGAAATGACCTAGAATATTTCGAGGGTCTAGAAGAAGATGTGACAAACTTGTGTGACGACTGCACTCAGCCTTATGTAACTAAATAATATTACGAGAAGTCTTTAAACACGTGAAAACCATCAAATGAAGATGATGATATAAACAACACTGATTTTGTTGTATGTCAAGAAACGACTGATTCTTTAATGGCTGAGATCCAACCTAGGTATAACCTGAGGTCTAAAAAAAAACCTGCGTTGATTTCTCAACCCAAGAAAATTCTCCCTAGAGGTGAAGTATATGTGCCTGCCCTGAAAGAGACAAAAACATCTAACAACAAAATAAAAGGGGCAGACTTGTTGGATCCTAAAACGAAGGAGGTTGAGACCCAAACAAGGGAAATCAAGATAGTCGAGACACACACACCGGTGAATAAACTCACGAGTAATAAACCAACTCAGACAAATAAGTCAGAGAAGAAAGAGCCTGAGGTTTCATCTAGAGAAACGGACAAAGGTAGTGGCAGTTTCAGTTTTGAAAATGAGATAAATAGGATCAAAATACCGATTCCTCTGGTTGAATTAGCAAAAAATCCTTCATATCGAAAGCAGATAACCAAAGTGATAGGTTGTTCAAATCAAGAGAGTCAATATGACATGATAAATTTGGAAGATGATAAGCCCAATATCACTTTTGGTCCACATTTCGAAGGTTCCAGAGACACCGTCGCTCCTTTCTATAATACCCTAAATGTGCATTATCGACTACTGCATAACTGCATGCTAGATTATGGAGCTTTACATAATGTGATGTCAAAAACTATTATGGATAGATTAGGCCTCGAGATCACCAGGCCTTACGGAGATCTCTACTCTTTTGATTTGAGAAGAGTTAAGTGCATGGGTATGATAAAAGATTTAGTAGTCACCCTTGCACAGGTCCCAGTCAAAAGTGTCCTGATGGATGTAGTTATTGTTGATATCCCCCCAAAGTATGGCTTACTTCTATCAAGGTCATGGGGAGCCAAACTTGGGGGCTCCCTCCAATTGGACATGACTTACACCACAATTCTTATATTTGGTGGGAAACTTACTTGGTTATATAGGGAAACGAGGCTAGCATATACAGTGAGCGATCCTCGGAATCCTAACAATTTTCCTGTTTACATTGCTGATCAAGATCTAGAAAATTATATTTTGTCTTTTGATGATGTTATAGATAGCTACACAAAAGAAAATTACATAGATGAGAAAGAGTCTGAAAGTACATACAACACTGGGATCTGGAAAATGTTTTTTGATGGTGCCCTGTCATGTGAAGGAGCAGGTGTAGGGGTACTTTTTGTGGCATCTGAAAATAAATTTGTTGTTCCCTTCTCTTACAGGCTTCAATGGGATATATATTACACCAACAATGTATGTGAATATGAAGCTTTAGTATTAGTATTGGAAGCTGCCAGGAAGTTGAACATAAAGAACCTGGAAGTATATGGAGACGTAGAGTTGATAGTCAAACAGATGAATTGACAATACCAGGCCAAGAACCCGAGATTGATATCGTACATAAATCGTGCCTGGGATCTAATGGAAAATTTCTTCTCATCTATAAATATCTACTTCATCGCACGAGCTGAAAATTTACAGGACAATTCGTTAGCGAAGGTAGCCTCAACGTTCGCTCCCCCTACAACTTTTAAATTAAAATACCACATAGAGGTAAGGCACAGACCATCCATCCCGAACAACGTACAACACTGGCAGGTTTTTGAGGATGACGAACAGATCAGGAAGTTCCTCGAAGCAGTGGGCGACTTCTCATAAACTCACATTGATCAAGATAATCAAAATGACCACACGTGGATCATGTAAGAAGGAGAGGACCCTCAAGAGTTCCAGGAAAAGATTGCAAATCATCGCATGCTAGTCCTAAAGAACAATCAAATTCCAAAGTGTCTAATCCCCCTGGAGAGGCTTTTCAATCAAAATGGCATGCCCTTAAAATCCACTTTGCAATCCCAACCAGATGAGGTTGAAGATTGCGATGTAGGGACAAAAAAGGAGTCTAGGATGGTGAAAATATCAAAGTACCTTCCTCTTGAGGTAAAAAACAAGTACAAATATTTACTCGCATGATATAAATATGTTTTTGCTTAGTCTTACGAAGACCTTAGAACATACGACACTACTGTGATCGAACACAAGATACCTCTGAAGCCTGGTATAAAACCATTTAGGCAAATACTTAGACAAATCAACCCTATCTTATTACCCGTAGTCGAAAGGGAAGTTAAAAAGAGTTTAGATGCGAAAATAATAGTACCACTGAGATACTCCGATTGGGTAGCAAACCTGGTCCCGGTTAGAAAAAAGAGTGGGGAGATTAGACTGTATGTTGATTTCAAAAATCTAAATAAATCTTCCCTCAAAGACAACTACTCTCTACCTAAAATGGATCACGTTTTAGAAAAGGTGGTTGGGGAAAATAGGATGTCGATGATCGATGGTTTCTCTGGGTACAATCAAATTGCCGTAAATGAACAAGATAAGGAAAAAACAACCTTCACTACACCCTGGGGTACATTCATGTATGATAAAATGCCTTTCGGTCTAATGAATGCAGGTGCCACCTTCCAACGTGCTATGGATATCACTTTCATCGGCAAAAGAGACAAGTTTGTGGTTATCTATCTCGATGATCTAACCATTTTTTCTAAGTTTGACGTAGATCGTTTAATACATCTCAAACTGACTTTCGAAAAATGTCGCAAGTTTGGTCTATCTTTAAACCCCCAAAAGTCTCACTTTTCCATGCAAGAAGGTAAACTCCTGGGCCATATTGTGTCCTGAGATGGAATTAAAATTGATCCTAGCATGGTTCAAGCTATAGACACAATAAATATTCCTAGAAATGTAAAGGAAATTCACTCATTCTTAGGAAAGATAAATTTTTTTGAGGAGGTTTATCCCAAACTTTGTTGAAATATTAAAATTGATCACAGGTATGTTAAAGAAAAACAACGAAGTGAAATGGACAGCAGAGGCCAAAGAATCGTTTACACGTATCAAAAAGGTTATAAGCGAGGCACCTGTACTGGCAAGCCCTGACTATCTAAAGGATTTTCTCATTTGCCTCCGAGCATACAATTTTCGTAGTGATCCTCCAGAAAAATGAGGAAGGTTTCGAACAACCGATAGATTTTTTCAGCAAAAGTCTCAGAGACGCGGAACTCAAATATGATATCATGGAAAAACAAGCATATGCTATGGTAAAGGCATTAAAGGATTTCAGAACTTATGTATTGCATTCCAAGATAATCGCATATGTGCCTCCTAGCTCTGTAAAAGACATTTTAGTTCAGCCTGACAGTGATGGAAAAAGGGGACGGTGGCTTGATAAAATTCAAGAATTTGATCTGGAGATAAAGCCGACAAAACTAGTAAAGGGTCAAGGTTTGGCTAAACTCTTAGCTGAATCAAATTTCAGATCCATAGGTATAAATAGCCTATAGGGATGTGAAGAAGGTAAGGATATGAACGAGCTATATGAGCGAACAAATGAAATCAGAATCGAAGAAAAGTTTACATCCTTTGATTGGTACAAAAACATAGTATCCTACCTACTGACTTTGAAATGCCCAAGTGATTTATCTCCATCCAAAGCCAGAATGCTAAAACTGCATGCAGTCAAATACTGTATATCTGAGAGTCAATTGTATTGGAAACACCCACTTGGATTCATGTTGGTTTGTTTGGTTGAATCTGAAACAGAGAAGGTCATAAGTGAATTCCACGAAGGAGTGTGTGGGGGACATCACGCTTGGAGAGAGACAACTTATAAAATCCTAAGGGCAGGGTATTATTGACCTAAAATTTTCTCAGACGTCAATGCCAAATTCAGGGCTTGTAACCCTTGCCAATTTTTCATGGGCAAATATAAACTCCCAGCACTACCGTTAGTCCCGGTCAAAATAAAGGCTCCTTTTCAGCAATGGGGACTGGATTTTATAGGCGAAACTAACCGCCATTCCAGCGCTCAACACAAATGGATCTTGACCACCACAGATTACTTCACTAAATGGGTGGAGGCTATTCCAACTAGAAGGGAAACATATTCACTAAATGGGTGGAGGCTATTCCAACTAGTGGTAATAATTTTCCTAGAAGAAAACATTTTATCTAGATTCAGATGCCCCCAAAAGATAGTCACAGATAACACCCAGGCTTTTAAATCTATGGCTATGATCAATTTTTGCCAAAAATACAATATCGTGATCGGCCATTCCATGACATATTATCCCCAAGGAAATGGATTGGCCAAGTCTTCGAACAAGAGTTTGATCAATATAATTAAAAAAGTGTTGAACGAAAACAAAAAATCTTGGCATGTGCATCTAAAATACGCTTTATGGGCAAATCAGATAGGCACGAAGAAATCTATTGGAACTTCTCCTTTCCAGATGGTGTACGGGACTGACATGGTATTACCCATAAACTTGGCACTTCCCATAATGAAACTATGGCAATATGAGAAATAAGAACCAAACCATGTCACAAGGAGAATAAATTAGCTGATCGAAGTACAACAACACAGGGTCGAAGTGGACAAAAGGTTGCAAAAATACCAAGATGACATGAATACATTATTCGACCATAAGACAAAAGACAAAGAGTTTATCCTGGGTGATTTGGTCTTGAGATGGGATGCTAGGAAGGAAGAATCAACAAAACACGGTAAATTCGATCATATTTGGTATAGACCATTCAGAGTCGCAACTTCCGAAGGAAAAAAATCATTTTTATTAGAAAATCTGGACGATAAAATCTTCAACGACCCTGTTAATAGGCGTTATTTAAAACACTACATGAAATAATTGGTTCTTAAATATTTCCATTGTATACACCAGTTTGTATTTGCTTTCTATCTCATGATTTTTTGGAGTAAGTTTATTTTCACTTTTAATTAATTAGGTCAGTAATTTTGTAGAAGTAGAAATACGCAATTTCCAATACATTCAACTCTTTTAAAAGATATTCTTCGTGTTTACAGAATGTCGGCTTGTGACCTAAATGAGAGAAAGGAGAAAACAGAAAGTCATATATCAGAGACTAAATTCGCCAAAAACAGGTGATAGAAAAGGTTTTCGGTTATTTTAAAATGGTAAGGCAAAGGTACGAATTCCTGAGAATTTTTTTCTTTAAGAAAACAAAGTTCTCCAAAGTATCGTAATGGTCCCATCAATATAATGTTTTCACTTACTTGCTCGGGGTCCTAATAATTTAAATTAAAATAAAGATAGGAGGTAGTTAAAATAAGTAGAAAAAGTAAAGCATCTCTGGGAAAAGGTTTTCAAGAGCCGGTTTTAATTTTCGACCCATGTTTATCAGTGTACAAACCTCTGTCCATCACTTTTATTTCGGTCTTCAGATTTACCTTCTTAAAAATCCAAGTATCTTCCTGGGTTTATATACATAGGGGGAAGAGATTATGTTTTAACTTTGAAAGCTGTAAATCATATTTCGGAAAGTAAACTAGTCTTCACAACTCCTCAGTCTCTTACTAAACAAAATCATGCACAGGTTGATCCTGACTATTCTAGGTTTTTCAACAGTTTCGAAAGATTGAGGCTTGCTTGAAGGAAAACCCCTAGAAATAATTTTTCCCCTTTTTCCCTGTGGGCTAAGGTGTTGTGAAAGTTAAGGGAAGGTTGGTACCGAGTCATTAAAGTAAGTTGACAGACCTCCATTGCAAAATATTACACAGATATCACCCCTCATACAAATTGATTGCCCCCACTTCATGTTTTAAAAAGTAAATTATAAGACAGATGGCGAAAGGAAAGTCATATTTAATTGTACATCTAGTCTTAAGAGACGATGAAAGGAAATTCAGAAATGATTTCCCTCGTCTCAGCATTTAAATGCATAAATATTTTTCGAAGTGGTGAAAGGAAATTCAGCAAAAAGGGCCAGATAACTTCACTGGGGTATTGAACAGGCTCGCTGGCGATGAAGCAATATCTGAGATATTTGTAAGGATGTTATACATGAATCTCACTCTACTCTGGTAATCAATTTTCTCGAAATCCTAAGTTCAGACAGGGCTCCCCGATTAAAAAAATGTAATAAACTTCGTTTGATGCAAACCAAAATCCACAAGATCTGTTGGATTTCCTAGGACTGTTTTTATCACCTAAATGCAAACATAAATTCAGTAAAGAGAAAGAGACAATCGTGAAAGGGACTGCAGCTGAGTGTGAAACGTATTTGAGTGTTGAAAATATTTTCAGAAGTGAAAGACAAAGTCTCTTATTCCCTCTATTTATCCTTTCCTTAAAGAGAGTTTCACAGAAGTGAAACCAATGACTCCATTTACCCAATAGAGGCATGTGGTCTACTATTCTTCCCATCTCCCAAGGAGACGGGATCCCTAGTTGGAGCGTATGTTGGAGCCGCCTTTTTCGACTAGTTTTAAGCGTAATTCTTGCAATCAAAGGTTGGTCATTTAAGTTGTCTTTTACTTCGTGACCTTTACCCTTTGAAAGTCTCAGTAGTCCCGATATGAAAAGTGGTGAGGGTCTTTGTACTCCTAATACCATTTCCTTTTAACCATGAACAAGCTTTTTCACTTTTCTTTACCTTGGGATATCGCGTTTCGGGAGTTGCAAGTCACATTGTTTTTAAGCCCCGATGCATGAAGTCACGAAGTAACCTTGAAAGTTTACCCAGGTTAGCACCGAGAGTAAAGTTCCTTAAACCTTAGATAAGTGCTATCGGTATTTCACGTCTCGACATTTTCCCTCCCCAAAAGTCTCACCATCACAAATCCGATAGGCGAAGTTGCGAGACATTCGCGCAAGTTACCCGGGTTAATGTCGGGGGTAAATAGATTTTAACCATAGTTAAAGTCTGTCAGGATTTCATAACTCAACATGCGTTTCTCCCAAAAACTATACCTTTGAAGCCTCAAATCGCGAAGTCATGTTATTACTTAAATATAAATTAATTAAACACTTAACTCGGCTTACCTTCTGGCTTAACTAGATCACATCATCAGGATCTCGGATTTTCACGACTCGACATATGCTCTTCCTGGGAACTTTACCTTCGAAGTCCCGAGTCGCGAAGTCACGATTTTAACTAAACATGATTAATCCAACATTTAATCCAGATTATGTTTTCTCTTAACTAGATTGCATCATCATGATCTCGGGTTTTAGGGGCTCGAAAGGTTAGAGTGAAAACTCTCGATATGACGAATGTCGAAAGGTTGATTAAAGTTTAATAAATCCTGATTAAAGAAGATAAGACAACGAAATCAGTGTTTAATACAAGTAACAATATGCACAATCTACGAGGTAAATTTAAAATTTCCTTCTGCCAACTTGCGTCACAAACCGTCGAAATTTATGGCATTAATTGGAAATGAGGCGAAGCGACAAGTAAGGATATGGTTTTTATTGCTAAATCTGTCTCTAAAAATGATTTGACCATTCTGTTCATAAGGATGTCGAGGTTTTAAATGGTCGAAGATATAGATATTTTTCTTCCTGATATGTTCATAAAGCTCATTTCTATTTTTGCACAAAGAAGTTTTTCTCAGCAAGATGATTTCTGTATGTATACACATTTTTATTACAGGAGAGCTAAGTCACAATCCTCTATCATGGCCCCACGAAAAGCGTCCAAGGCAAGTGCTGATATTTTAGGACAAGGCTTTGATAATGTTTCTGATACTTCACCACGAAGTGTTGATTCTGTCTGAACCTGGTCATGCATCTCTGAGGTTTTGCAATCTGATTTGGTGAATTGTTCAGATGATTCCAGTGACAACGAGAAGAACAACTTGGTCACCAAATACAAGATCGTCTTCCAAGAAGAGATGCATAAAGTAGCAGCCAGGCCACATCTTCTTACTTACTATGACATGATCTGATGGGTTCTAGATCGTGTAGATATCCCGACCAGAACCATCATCAACGAGCAGAAGGTCACTATTGGGACCTTTATACCAGAACACTTACAGGAAATGTACAAGTTACCACCCACGTCGAACTTCACATACAATGTTGAGTTTCTGGAGGATTTTAAACAAAAGGAATGCGAGCAATATGAAATAATATTATCTGATTTGATCAAGGATTGGGTCTCACACCCCGCGAAGTTTAGGTTAGATAGAAACAAAGTTTATTCAATATCTTCTTTGGAACCATAGTTCAAATACATAGTAATGATGACCTGTAGATTGTATGGGAGGGAAGACACCACACATTTTTTCCTCCCATGGGTGCCTCTGATGCATACAGTCAGGGAAGGTTGTTCCTTTGACTGGGCCAAACTATTGTCAGATAGTCTAACCAATCAAATTATTGAATATCGGACACAGAGGGTGAGCGGGAAGGCCGCTTCATTTTTTATGTCCGCATACATCATGGATGTCATGTGTTTTATGACGCCTTTTCCCTTAATGAGATGGAGCTAGGCTCCATTGGATGTTGAGCCTATCCATGTCTACCATTCAAAGATTTGGGAGGATAAGGCCTCAGATTTCACATACGAAATTTTCAATTGGGTAATGGTACCGATGCATGTCACCATCTTCGGTAATCCACCGCCCAAGATCTCAGATAGCATCACGACCAATTTGAGCAATGTGGCCGACTGGTATGTGGAGGAATAATTTTCATACATCAGGGTTTTCGACACTTCTGTCCCTCCACATGCTCTATCATTATTTATACATGATAGGCTGGCTTGTCACGAGATCGCCAGGCAAATCGTGATTGGTGGCACAAGCAAAGAGCTTAAAGGATTTTCAAAGAAAGTATGGCCACCTTTCCCCATTCATTTGAATACCTATTCTTTATTAGATTTTGGGCATGCAAAGGCCGAGGCAACAACCTTGGAAGATATTAAATTGGTCCACATTGAATTCAAGAAACACGACCCACACAGGGTCGTGAGCAATCACTTGGCTAGTTGTGGCTTTAAAAGATTTGAGCACGAGAATTTTCCTCATGATGACATTTTCTGAGGCGCGAGATCTTATGCCGAGGTTTTGGCTTGGATACAAGCTATGTGACCCGAAGAGAGGGTCCATGTTTTCAAATTCAAATAACATTGTCGTAGTTGCCTTCCCCCAGTATTATAGGGTGATAATGCAACGACCGTAGAGGTACAACAAATGGAAGCTAAAGGCTCCAAAAATTCAGCACCCAACCAAGAAGAACACCAGGACAAGAAAGAGCAAACTGGGAGCCCAAAACAGGAAGCCGAGAATTCCAACCCTCCAAGTGAGCCAACCTCGATTGTTACTCCAGGGAAATCATCTAAGCAGGTCGGCAATCTCCTCATTTCTGTTACCCCCCTACAGTCCACGAAGGGGGTCCCAGACGCAGGTTGGGTTTTCGGTGAGGAATTAATGCCCATAACAATGGAAGAGATACCTCCAAATGAATTCTTCTTCGATAAGAAGAGAAAGGTTGTTCTGAAACAAGAAATTTACCAAGAGGCGGGTACAGTATCAAAGAGATTTAAAATCTTAACTGATGGGAGGGCTATGAAAAAGGAGGAATTTGCAACCCAAATAGTGGGAACATTGGGGGATTTCTCTACAACCAACCAATATTTAGTCGATACCCTAAAGGATCAACTGAAGAGAAAAAATTGTTTGATCAAAACATTAGAGGCTAAACTAGCTACAACAGAGGCCACTACCAAAGATCAGACGAATACAGGTTTAGAACAAGCTAGAGTAGCTGATCAAAAGGAAATCGAGTGGCTCAAAGCCGATCTCGAACAGACACAGCTGATGGCTCAGACAAGTCAGATACAGATAGGCCAACAAGGAGAATTGATAGAGCAGCTACAAGCCAAATTAGACTTCGCTGAAAGCCAGGTAATCGATATCGGGATATTTCAATCCCAAGCTATAGAAATATGAAAAAGAGTGTCGGCAGCTCAACAAGGTCTACTTGCTCAGGTGGAAACAATTCAAAACAACTGCCAACTCATTGATCGAGTATTGGAAATCCTCACTCTCAGAGAAAAATACACTGGGGCGGCTCGGGTTGCTTTCCAGGAGGCTATTATAGCCACTACGAGAAGGTAAATAGGCAGTGGTTCCAGGTTTTCTATCTCAGAGCAGACCCGAGGTAACATCTTGTTGAAAGAATGGGAGCATAACATATCCAAAGGCAGACAACAAGCTAAAGAGGTAAGAAAATCTTGTGAAGAAACCTTTGTTTTTCTAGATGGGAGTTGGTTGGGTTCCGATGATGAAAGCAACACTGAAATACTGGGCCATATCAATACAGCCAAGCATCTGCTCAAGATCAAGGAAAATGAAGAAAGAGAATTGGCTGAAATATCACAAATAACCTAGACGAACATAATCCAAATAGATAAATGGCTAATTAAACCGAGTGTACAATTATGTTCTATCAGCACCAAAGACCAACAGGTGGAAGGAAAGTTGCCACAATTGGTGAAGGATTGTTACACTTTCGAGGCCAATAATCAAGTAGAACCTTCTAAGTTGATATCCCAGTTGGTGGAGAAGTGCGTCATTTGCACATAGCATGCGAACAGGTAGGTTTTCGGTACCAAATAAGGATAGAGGAAAAGAATTGAAATGTTTAATCTCCTTTGTTGTAACGAAAAACCTCTGGAACGATTGAGATTCTAGAATATAGAAATTTGTATAAATATACATTTTGAAGAAAGAACAAGGGTTGGACCTTTTTGGTCAATTGTAATAGAGACTATCTCCTTTTTGAGAATTAATACAAAGCAATCTGGTGATCCGGATTTATGTAGGAACACAATGAAATACAGAAATACACATAAACACAGATATGCAGTGGAAATAAGACTTCATTTCATTAATAACCAATGACTAAAATATGCTTACAGACAGAATAGAAATAAACTAGCTAGGGCGCTGGTAGCTTATCTCTGAGAAGAGATGTGGCCGCTACTCGCATCCATGAGAAGATGATTACAATGAGGCTCTGAAGTCCCTTTTACAATAAATGGGAATGCCAAAAGTCCTAGACATCCAAAAACCTAACCCTGGGAGATGAAGCGCCAAAAGTCATGTGGGCCCCGTTTGGGTAAGTTGGTGCATCAACTTCTCGGGGTCGTAACTTTTGCATACGATATTCGTTTTAGGCGTATGATAGCTCGTTGGAAAGATATATCTGAGGCCTACAATTCTCAAGACAAAATAGCATAGTTAGATGTTATTTTTCAAGAGAAACATACCCAAAAAAACATCATTTAGGGCCTCAAAATGGCCCCGGAAGTTCAGGACCCGAAAAAACTGCTAAAAATAGTAAACTGTGCGAAAACTGAAAAACTGAAAGAAGCAATGGTGGGGGTCCATGTGGAATAGGTGAGTGGCCACCAATATCCACCTGGATCATCCGGAGACTCCTAATTCTGTCAAGACTGTGTTATGAGTTTGTTTTCTTTGTAATTTCGTATTTAATTTCATTTCTCTTATATATGTCTGATGAATGTTTCATTGCAATTTAGTAAAACCTCTACTGTGGTGATCAATTTTTATCCATCTATATCGTTTACAGTTTTTCCTCTATATCGGCTATTAGTAGGCACAAGACCTGTGAACCTTTTAAATTGTCATATTTTATGCTTCGTCAGATTCTTTCTTATCTTATTTTCTTCTTCTGTTTAGATGGTGAGATTCTCCCTTAATAGGAGCCTTGCTTTATAGAAAACTTAATGTTTTTCTCATATTTCACACATCGTTTACTTAAAATATAACGTAGTTACGGAAAAAGGCCTTTGGTTTTCATTTTGTCTTTGATATTGAATTCAAAAGTTCTCTTTTATAAGATCAAATAGATACAACATAAAAAACCTCGAAATCACATTGAATTTATTGTTCCCCTATGACTGTCCCCATTGTAAGACATCCTAATATTGAATCCAGTTTATCAGACTAAACCCATATTGCTTTAAATCTCTTCGATATTATACTTAAAACGGCCACCACCTGGGTAGAACTTGAACGTTCATGGGTCGCAATTAAACGGGACATAAACATCCGGGAACAGTTTGAAGCGCAACAATGACAACCTGGAAATCATCCTTAGCTTCCTTTCTCGAAGGTTGATGCTCTCCTCCTTCTTACTCTTCACTCACTTTCATATGCCTAGACACTGTACTTTTTAAGCCTTAGGTAGACTCTGGAACAACAACTAGAACCATACCAATCGTCTCTTGGGATGCGGAAATATATAACAAGTAATCTCTACTATAATCAGGAAATTTCAGCAGAGGAGTTGATACCAAGGCTTTCTTCAGGGCATCGAAAGACTCCTAGGCTCGATCATCCCAAATAAAATGGGTGTGTTTATTCAATAGGCACATGAAACCCTTAGTAATATTGGCATAATTCACTATAAACCGACGCAGAAAGTTATCTTTCCCCTATAAACCTTGAAGTTGTCTAATCATGCATGGGGGAGGCAATTGAAGTATTTCCACAACCTTAAGAGGATCTACCATGATCCCAGTCTTGGAAACTAAAAATCCTAAGAGATGGCTAGAGCTAATGCAAAAGATGCATTTGTGAGGGTTTAACCAGATTCTATAGTAAAAAAATATTTCAAAAACCCGCTGAAGGTGTGTGACATGATCCACTCTCTTGCGAGAGTGAGCAGCAAGATCATCAAGGTAAGCTTCGACTATATGCTTGAGATCGTGAAAAGAGAAAGTCATGGCAAGTTGGAAGGTTTCTCTAGCATTTTTCAAGCCGAAAGGCATTTTCCAGTATGCAAAAGTACCCCAAGGACATATAAATGTCATCTTGTGTTGGTCCTTAGGTTTGATATGGATTTGATTATATCCTAAAAATCCGTCCATAAAGGAAAATATTTTGCTTCCCGCACACTCATCGAGAATCTGATCAATGAAAGGCGTGGGGAAGTTATCTTTGGGACAATCTTTGTTCAGGTCACGAAATTCCATACACACATGGATGGTTCCTTTCTTTTTATTGACAGGAACGAGGTTGGATACCCATTCAGTCAAGGGAACTGGGTAGATGAAGTTGGCATTAAGTAGCCTCTCCACCTCTACCTTAATAGTGGGGGCCTTACTAGGATTAACATCTCTAAGATGTTGTTGAACTGGTTTAGCATCCGGATAAGTTCTAATTTCATGTTCGACAATGCAAGGATTGATCCCTGAGATCTCCTCATATGACCAAGCAAATACATCTCGAAATTCTTTGAAGAGGTTGGTGTAGAGAAAAATCTCTTCTAGCGAACAATCTGCACCTATATTTACATTCTCAATTTTTCCATGGGTACAAGAGATGTCAATCGAGACGATAGGAGAAATAATCACAATATTTCCTTTGGCATAAATACCATGCATATCAAGTGGAACTACAACGTGAATGACTATCTCATTCAAAGTAGATCAAAAATCATCTTGCTCAATTCTTTCAAGACATGGGAGAAAATAAGATCGATAATGCATATTGTCCCAAGGTCTCTCGGAAAAATTCATGGCTTCGAGGATGGATTAATCCAAAGGCCAAGTCTCATCTAAGAAATCATGTGAACAAGATAATGAAGCGTCCCATACAGGCCTAGGAATGGGATCCTCCTCGTCCATCTGAAAGGTAATGGGATCAGGATTGGCAGAAGAGTCAAGGATAGCTTGATATGCAACCTTCACTTCCGATAGTGGCATAGCCATGCCAGCATGCGACTGACCTTCAATCAATGAAGTTAGATAAGGTAAGGTCCAAGGATCACTAAAATATGAAGTGCGGAAAGGAATGGACCTCTCTACTGAAGCGGGCCTACTAGACATGGCATAAACGCGGTGAATCAGTGTTGAGAAGTCAAAAGTACCCATGAGGGAAGAATACATTCCAACACCGATATTCTCAGTTGTCCACTGAGAATTGTCGATCATAGAGATTGACGATCCAACAAATGCATTAGGACTAGAGTACAAAAAGGATATCTGTTTGATTTTCATGATCTCCCCTTGATCAGGAAAATAAAGCACATGGAAAACGGATGATACGATAACAACCATAGCATAGGTCCAATTGCGACCTAGTAACAAGTTATAATTGAGAGGTGCATCAACTACCTCTACTTCCACCTCTATCGTCTTCCCACCTAGTTGTATCAGAAAGGTGGGGAGAATACCATGAGGGTGAAAGGAATGACCATCAAATGCAGTCAACATGTTCGATGACTTGGAAAGGGTCGGAGAACCGATAGCTTTCCAACAAACCAGGGACATCACGCAAGTGGCAGAACCTTCATCAACGACCACTCATTTGATAGTATACTTGGAATACTCCATGTGGATTTGAAAATCCAACATGGTAGGGTAAGCGAGGCTTCACATTTGGGACATCAAACTTGATGAATTTCAAGCCACTAGTCTCTAGAGCTCCTAAGGTAGAGAGTAAGGCATTCCTCTATGATAGACACGTCTAGAGTACCTCCAAAGCTGACATCGCACAAGGGGTTTGTCCTAGATCTTCAACAATAGAATAGTTCTGGGAGGCTCTAGCATTAGGGTTGTGGGTAGAGCCCTTCAGTACTCATTTTGGAATACGAGGCGGTGGCTCTGGTTGCTTGATATGTAAGTTCATCTCTAGGGGTGGAGGAGGACCATCTAGGCTGGTACATGCTTTTGAAGAGCTATAATATTGAGAGTGGGTGGCTATATCAATTTTTGCGTTGACCATATTGATGCAAACACGATAGCCATATTGCGATGGTGGGTTTTGGCCTCCACTAGGCGCATTTCCGGTGCTTGAAGAACTCGAGGCTAAGTGCTGGTTGTGTGGGAATGGATTCGTCAACACAGTGGGTGGTATATTTAAAATCCTCGCAACCTCCACAAGTTTGGGGCACAAGTGGGTAAGGTGGTCATCGGTACAAAGTTTACAAGGAAAATTTGCCTTACACTTCTCTTTCCTGCCCTCTCCAACATTATCATTATGTTGCCCATTATTATCTTTGTCCTTGGGTTTATTATTATTATTCTTCCCACCCTTACGATTATTTTGACCTTTCCTTTTATTCCCATCCAGTTGATGGTCACCATTTGGGTTCTTCGACGATTGCATAGAATGTTCATCTGCTGATTGGGTGGGTTTGGAGGATACAGATGAGGCTGGGCCTCTAGCAGACTTCGTTGTCAAGTCTGTGGATTTTACATTGGCAGACCCTTCATTGCCATCAGCATGAGCTCTGGGAGTTTTTCTAGGATTTTGATTTGTTCATGGTGCATTTGGAAGAAGGTGGTATAACATCCCAGACTGACCATATATCAAATCAAATTGCTGGGGTCTAAGGATATCTTCTTCCTCGTTGAATACCCCAGAAGTAGAAATGCCCTTTGAAATAGGAGCATGTAAAGACTTTAGGAACCATTCTAAAAGAAATTTTGGGGGTATAGGAGTCTTAACCAACCGACTTCGCCTACTCCATTCCTGGATATGGTCTGAGATGTGAGTGTCGGTATTTTGGAGTAAAGTTGACAAAAGTTCAAGGCTAGCATCATAATGAATGGACAGTTGAAAGTGATTGAGAAAGGCTAGCACCAACTGATGGAATGACCCATATGTACCCCTAGGTAGCTCAATGTACCATTGTGACACCACCCCAATGAGAGTGCATTGAAACAATCGTAACCTAATAAAATCATGGTTCAAAGAATTCGATGAGCACCAAAGGTGAAAAGTAGTGACATGATCACCAGGGTCTTCGCCATTCTTACCTTCAAAATTTGGAATGTCTGATGGAAGTTTGGTAGGGACAGGGGGCATGAGGGGTCATGACTCACTGAGTCATTCATTAGTTTAGACAAATCTAGCAAATTAAGCGTGGCCAGAAAGGGAATATGGGGTTGCAACACCTGACCCCATCCTCTCGTGAAAGATTGTGCGTTAGGAAATGTGTTCCATCCATGATTCTGGTGAGAACTAAAACCTTGTCCGGAATTATAATACCCTCCTCCAGGATGATTCATAAAATATGGATTGGGCATCATTCCAGCAGGAGTGTTCTGATAAGGGTTATGAATATTGCCCCCAGTTGGATTATATCCAAGATGGGGGTTGTTAAAACTTCCTCCAACTGGATTAGATCTAGGTTGAGGGGTGACCAAAGTGTAAGAATGACCTCCTCCAGGTGGGAATCCAGAGGATTTAAGTGGATTCGTCATGCCAAAAATATTGGTCAGAATCAACACTGAGGGGATAGGAATATAGGGCGGAACTTGTCTGCCAACTGGGTTGTTCCATCCATCCGTAGAAGGATTAGACCCGGGGTTAATAATAGGGACACTCCCTACATTAGGATTTTCTTGGGGAATATGAGAACCACCAAACGGGGAAGGAGTGTAAGGAGGTGTAGTGCCCCCAGGTCCAAGGCTAGCATTATGGCCAGCATCTAGGATGGAAGTTGAAAATTGCGAGGTGAAGTTAGGCATACCATAAGAAAATAGACTAGAAGCCATGGGGATGGTATGAACATTGTAACTCAGCGAGTGGACAAAACCTCCAAAAGGGTTCGAGGCAAGATATGAAGCATTAAGTACAGGTCGAGCCATAGTACCAGTGTAAGCCTCTGACACTACAACTGTAGGGGTTGCTGGTGTCGAAGGAGTGCCATGAATTATAGTGGGATTGGGAGTCGAGGAACTCCAAGTGTTCTGAAGAGTAGACTTGGTACTCATCCTTGCAGGACCACAAGTCTGAAAAGTGGATGTGTGTGTACCACTATTGATAACTCTACGCCTTTTAGAAGGCAAGGACTCAAAAATCGGTGGTAACTATAATAACCAACGGGACCTTCGATGAAGCTAGTCAAACTCCACAAAAACTTATGACTTGTTCACAAATATAAATATATCCTATGGCCAACTAGTAGTCAGAGAGCATACCAAAAATTCAAACAACCAATATGCATGCAAACAGGCTAAAGTGGTTGAGTGGCCTCTCTCGCTAAAGAAGGTATGTCTCGTCCAAGAGGGACCTGAGACTCCCCACTAAAGGTTGGAGTTAATAGAATCAGTTATAAGGGCCCTCATGGGTTTAACAACCCATCGGTCAGATCCCCCCAGAGAGGTAATCCTCCATAAAGGTTGTGTGTTGTCTAACCCTTATCTGACTCAGGGTACAAGAAGAATAACCCCTGCAAGTAACCTATGAGATACCTAATTCAAGAAACTAATAAACCAATGTATAATCGATGCACAGGTGAGCAGTCGTAAGTCTTTATCACCATATGGGCAGGGTAGCAAAGCTCGAAACCTTGAAATCACTGCCTCCCACAAAGGTATGGGCACTAGCAAGATCCTCAAATGTGAATAAATCCACAAAAATATCTCTGATGCTAGGTCAGTATCCAGGGGTTATCCCTTCAACTAACTTTGCGCGATGTCGTGATTAACTCTGGTGTGAGTGAAGCCTCCTGATATTACCAATTATACAATGGACTTCTCAACTCCATGTCTCAGACACATATGTTGATTTAATTTCCTTGGAGAAGTTTACTCACTAAATCGTATTCCAAGGCACTAAATCCTAAGCTAGTTTTTGCACCCTAAAAATAAAATCGTGACTAATCAATTTTAGTTTAAAGCATAAATTTTATTGGTTGTGGTTACTCAAAATGGTATGGAGGTGAAACTCATGGTGTTATGACTCTGCCAGAAAACAAATATGGATATAATGCAAAGTCTATCTTTAACTTTTCAACGAATAATATGCTAATAAAAATAGTGCAGTCTTCAATTTCAAATCTGCAATCCAGAAGTAAACTATGATATTTCGCTAAATGTGCTAAGCTAATGAAAAAATTCAAAGACAAAAATGCCAACCAAATGCAAAATGCCTATTTTTTTGTATTTTCAATATTCTAAAAAAGAAATGAATGGACTGACAAGCAACTTGACAGATGAATTCTAAAGTGTATAAAAGCAGTAACTCAAGAAGAATACCAGGCAGCCAAGGAAACAACACAAAAACCAAGGACAAATTAAAAATAGAAAACCAAGAGAAAGAATACGCCCAAAAATTCAACTCCAAACAAGCTTCCTGTCATCCCAGATAATCTCAACAGGCACTACAGAGACCTAAGAAAGCTCAACAATCTTTAAATCCTACCCAAGAGTCACTCAACCAAGAAAACAAGCAAGGGGAAGTGGTATACGCGATTGTTCAGGAGAATAGAGTGTATATACGCCTCTTGCAGTGAGACATCAAGCATGTATACGCGATTGTCAGGGACAAGGGGCGTATATTCTCTAAAAAAAGGTCAGGCAAGGGTAAAAGGATGAAAACTCAGACTTAGAGTGAACAATATATGTCAAGCACTAATACGACAAGAAACACAAAGGAAAAAGAGAAATGTAAGAAGAAAAAATACTTCAACCCTTAGAAGGAAGATCTCTCCCTAGTGGAGTTTCCATTTCTGTTACAAGGGAAAAACTCTCTATGGCCAAGGGTAAACCACAATAGACAGGTATGACTGCAGAGATCAACTCAATTTCAACATATGCTATATAAACTAATGTGAAATATAAGAAAGAGACCTACCTCGATCCAATGTTTGATGATGTTCCACCGTTGAGCACTTTGACCCAAAGCTTTATACCTGCGATAAGTTCTCAACAAACAAGCAAAGAAAGTATATAATGATGATATGAAAGAGGTTAGCATATCAGATAGCATAACCCATTAATAAACATTAAAAACACGCCCATGGATAATAATCATATATTTGCAAGGTACCAATAGGACGGGAAAGGAGTATTTCTATTAATAATTGATCAACAGAAGTGTCAACATTACAGACTTTTGTGTCGGCACAGTTCAAAACCAAGAAACCAAGTTCCTTCCAACTGGGTCCCCACCACTTCAATCCTCCACCAAAGGCAAGCTCATGAGAAAGAGGCAAAGAGGTCCTCTCAATAATAAGGGAAGAGCTTGGGGGCTGAACACTGTGTTCACACTTGAGGGACAAAGGGATGCAGACTCAATATGAAGTAATTTCTCCATAGTAACTTTTCTCTCAAAATTGAATGCTTTCTCCTTCTTTTCCATAGTTCGAAATTGTGCTCTTATAGCCTCCAAATTGCAACTGAAGGGCCGAGTCAGAACGTTTCCTGTATATGGAAGGCCAAGGATTAGAAATATTTTGTTATGACATGGAAACTTGACCTCATTTTATATTTTCTGGCACAAATCCCGATATACATGAGCTGTAATAGAGAAACAAGCATATACGCCTCTTGCATAGCAGTTAGGGAGCATATATGTGAAAAAATGTACATTTTTAGCTCTGGATTCATCAAAAAAGGGATGAAAAGTCTGCATAGGGAAATGGAAAAAGGCCCTCTGTGCAAGATAACAATGGTGAGGCAAATCTTTCTATAGCATGGCCCTCACTTCCTTGTGAATTTCTCGTCCAGTTCTGTGTTGAACATATTTCATTTTGTTGAGTTTCGGCCATCAACCATCCATATTTAAAACTAACATCCAACCTATGACACAAATAACTGATGCGTATTGGGCTTACTCTCTCTGCAATCAGATAGTGACTTCTAGTGCTAACATTTATGGCATCGTTGTCGGGGACAGATTGAAAATTTTCCCCAAGATTGAACGACAAATATTACTAGTTCTGAAGGTGCATTAGAACTTAGTACATCAAGATTGTAGTTGTGCACCTAGTGACTCCACTTAGGAGACTCCACTGTCTCAACTCCATTGTTTCAGTGTGGCTTCTTCTAGCTACACCTGGTAGCCCTTGGGAGTACATGATGGTCAGATCTAGTCTTTGATGGTGAAAAAGGACCAGAAACGCTCATTCTGCACATCATTCACTTGGAAACTCCATGGTTGAAGGATCGATTGGTGACTCCACTGGTTTGAGATGAACAAAATCTTGATTCAAAGGTTTTCTCCCTTTAATTTTTCGATTGTTCCCGATTTTCCAAATTTTGTTCCTACTCCAAATGAATGAGTTGATGTTTTGCCCATATTTAAAGAGAATAAATGGGATATCCCTACTCAACATCTCATTCATTTTCATGAAATCATGCACTAATGGGAGATACATCATGAGGATGTATTAATGAAGATGTTCATGTTCTCTTTATCATGGGATGCTCGTGAGTGGTATCATTCTTTAACTTCTTCTAGCATTTCTTCACTGGGAGAATTTCATGCAGCTTTCAATGCTCATTGTCAGAAGTTTTATCCCTTTGAGTTAATTTGTCATAGTTGTTGTGAGGGATACAACATTGTATTCAAGATACTGTTGCTTCCTACGTAGGCCGTGAGGATGAGCATGATGACTTGGATCAGAAATCAGTTCTTTCTCTTCCCCATTCATTTGCATCATAGAAAAGCTATAAGGATGAGGACCAGGAGGAAAAACATGCTCTGAGTGAGTTGGTAGAGCTGGTAAAATCACTCTCTGCCAAGATAGAAAATTTCAAATATGAAGAAAGCAAAGAAGATTCTCCAGTCCTTGAGGCATAGGTTCTTAGCGTCTCTACTGAGGATGATGATGGAGATTTCATAGTTCTATAGGTATTGCATTCTGCTATTGATGTGCCTGTTGTCTCAACCTTTGATGATTATTCATATGAGGAGCAAAAAATCCCTGCATATCCATTTGCTGACCTGAGGAGAAGCTAACCTGTGTATGACAACTATGGATCAGATTCTGATATGGAGATGCAGGATTTCCAAGAACATACATCAGAGCCCCATCCTCTATTCATTAGTGAAAATCGTCATGAGGAAATCAACCATCATGGGTCTGTAGAAGACCAAAAGAAGAACTTTCCCATGGGCCCTGTTTATGATGATTAGGAATCTGACCCTTGGGAGAGCCAAGAAGAAGAAAGGGAGAAACAAATGGGGAATTTTGATTCCTGTCTCGAGCCTGTCAGTGAGAAACCACCACCTGGGATCATTCAACCTACATCAACTTCTAATCCACCTGTGCTTACCAGAGATATTCAACCATGTGTGAGCAGCTGTGGAGAAGATTAGGTTGTATGTTACAAATTTTCTAGAGTTTCCACTCATTTTATGACCCTGTCAGTGAGTACATGGAGATGCATTTCCTTCATGCCTTGTAGACGCCTAACTTTATCTCAACTTCAGCCTTTGGAGGAAAGATGAAGGATGTAATCATTCTCCTTTCATGGTTGCATCGTCTGTTATCAATAATTGACAAAGTAAAAGAACTTCCAGTTAGGAAGTTACTTGAATGGTTATGGTGGAAATTTTCTTTCACCTAGAACCACATAAAAGTCAATTAGTTTAGGAATGTATATAAATAAGCTCCTATCGATCCCATGTGTGTTTATTTTCATTTTTTGTTTTATCAGTTTGTTTTCCTCAACAGGGTGTTTTGAGCTTGACTCCATAGCCCAATGCATAAGGAGACTGGATTTGTAGAAGGAGATCTTAGAGCCTCGCAGGGAGGACTCTATCCCCCATAGAGCCTAATGTTATCACACATTATTGTATGGGGTGTTTTTTCCTTTGGATTTGGCCCTTGGGTGACAATATGTGAAGAAAATGGGCTAAAACCCCACTAAATACCACTTATCCTAAGTTTTTATGCCCGAGTGCGTGGGGCTAAGGGGTGCGTATATATAAGAAGCTTATATCTATGTGCTCAGATATATGATGCAGGATCCATATTGG
>ML777604.1:592619-621371 GCA_009831015.1 Picea engelmannii | reverse complement strand
CCCCCCCCCGAAATTATTCCTTTAACGAGGGGGGGTTTCTAGTTGGTGGTTTCTGTGCATGGGACCCTCACTAACATGGTGCCTCCTCATTAACTCAACCCCCCCGACCTTTCCCACTTATCAGTCCCCCCTCCTTTGAGTAGACCACTTACCACTTTCCCTTACTGCCTCCCTCTCTCCCGACACTTGTCTCCCACTCAATATTTCCCCCTCTGTCTATCACATCTCCCGCTCTTTCCCCCCCTCTCACCTCCTAACATGTGTCTTCCACTTCCCCTCCATGTCACTTCCACCTGCTCCTTCCCCCCTTCAATTCCTCTCACCTATCATTTCCTTTTCCACTTCTCTCCATGTCACCTCTGTCATGTCATCATCTCCCCCTTGATGAATCACACACCACTACAGCCTCCCCTTTTCCTCCACGTCCTCTCCCTACATTGTATAACCCCACACCTTTACACCTCATCACCCATGCATACCCAGTAGCCTACCAGTCACGCCCATCACCTCATCCTCATCATCTCCATCCATGTCCATCGGTTGAGTCCCTCTGCAAATGTCTAAGGAAGTAGTAGACAACCAAAGAGAGGCTTACATGTATCCCAGGTGCCAAGTTTGACTTGGATCATCCCGATCTCAATGAAAAAGTTATGAAGCAAGGGAGGTGGGTGGAGCATCGTCTCCCCCATGAATGAAAGGTCAGAACCATCTGACTGTGAAGTCAAACTATCATCTCAAGTGTTCTGAGATCACATGCACAGAGACATTGCATGCATAGTCTGACAGAGCAGAGACGCAGAGGCAGACATGCAGTCTAGACTGTCAAGATCATGTCTGACAGATGAAGTCGTGCACAGAGGCAACTGCAGGTGTAGTCTGACTGAGAAGACGCAGTGCCATGGAATTTCGAGCATGCATCTGAATGGAGAAATTTTTGAGTATATAGATAGAGTTCTGTGATTTTGTAAGGGTCTTTGGTTGAGTAGAGCTCCCAATCTGTAATTTTGTTCTACCAGAGTTGTTTTGTGGTTATGTAATCAACTTGAGACTTTCATGTTAATAGAAGTCAGCTTCCCTCTTTCCATTTTTTTTGTAAAAGTTGTTTAAAACACTTGGGCATGGATGATCGAGTCGAGGATCATTATTATTATGTAATGGAGGTTTGACTATAGAGGCATCGTGGTCAGTTTTATTCATTTACCTGTGTATTTGTTTCCTTCTTACATTGAATGGATCAGGCATGGAGGATCCACTCGAGCTGGTGCAGTTGCAGGATGATGGAGGTTTGATCATACTGTAGTTGCGACTATGTCCCTTGCAGACATATTTTGGTGTCTAAATTTGAGCTCAAGAATTCTCTTGAGCTTGGGTTTTCTCCTATGAGTTGCTGGAAGGCCTGATGCACAGAGCAGTCTCCTTCACCCTTCTCTTAATTCTTCCCTCTACTCTCACTTTAACTCAATTTCTTGACTGAATTTGATGTGTCCCTCACTTCCCTGTGCATTTCCCATCCCGTTCTGTGTTGAACATCTTTCATGTTGTTGAGTTTTGGCCATCAACCATCCACATTTAAAACCAACATCCAACCTATGAGACAAATAACTAATGGGTATTGGGCTTAATCTCTCTACAATCGGAGAGTGACTTCTAGTGCTAACAGATCCAGGTGTTATAGAGATATTTATTTCTACTGCAATGCTAAAGAGAATTAAGGTAAAGGCAGTCGAGCAGGAGGATTTTAAATACGTAGAAATGGCTTCGGGTGCCAAACAAAAGTTTGTAGGAAAGATTACAGGTTGTAGCATTAAATTGGGAGATTTTGTAATGAAGGAAAACCTATATGTCACGATCTTAGGATCTTATGAAATAGTGATCAATATGGACTGTTTGGAATCACATGATGCGATACTCGACTGTAAGATGAAATGATTAAGTTTAATAAATGATGTGGGACAAAGAAGAGTGATTGTAGGAAGAAACCAGAGAGTGTCCTTGAGGTTCATTTCTTCCCTATAGTTATAGAAGAGAATGTGCAATGGATGTAAGTTATATGAAATATTAGTGCTAAACAAAAGGGGAGAGGAGGAAGGATTAGAAAACCTTCTTGTAGTACGATAATTTGCAGACATGTTTCCAGAATAGTTACCAGGTTTTCCACCAGAAAGAGAGTTGGAGTTTACAATTGAATTAAATCCTAGAACTGAGTTGATAACAAGAATGCTATATCAAATGTCAACACCTGAGTTATAGGATTCAAAGCAATTGAAGGAATTGTTGGACTTGGTAATTATACGTCCAAGTATGTCACCTTGGAGTGCACTAGTTATTTTTGTAAGAAAGAAGGATGGATCATGGATACTTTGTATTGAATACTATCAATTGAACAAAGTGATGATCAAGAACCAATATTCATTGGCAAGACTAGACAATTTTTTTGATCAGATGAAAGGAGTGACGTCGTTTTCAACTTGATATCAGGATATCACTAGTTACAGATTAAAGAGGAAGATATCCCTAAAACCGCATTTAAGACAAGATTCGGTCACTATGAGTTTACAGTCCTACTGTAAGGACTGAAAAATGCCCCGGGGGTATTCATGATCTTGATGAATGGGGTTTTTTGCGAATACTTGGATAATTTTGTTCAAGTATTCATTGATGATATACTAATATATTCTTAGATGAAAGAAGAGCAATGACAAACGTTTAAGATTTGTATTATAGTGTCTACGAGAAAACAAATTGTACGAGAAACTATTAAAATGTTCTCTTTACTAATCAAAGATTCATTACTTAGGGAATATCATATCTGGTGAGGGTATTGATGTGGATACAGTGAAATTAGAGGCTATTATAGAATGGCCTGCACTGACAAACATACAATAAGTATGTTGATTTATTGGTTTAGCAGGATATTACCGATAGTTCGTCGAAGTTTTTTCGAAGATAGCAAATCCGATCACAGAATTGCAGAAGAAAAAACAATATTTTTTTATGGACCTATAAATGCGTGAAAGAATTTCAAAGGCTCAAGGAGTTGTTGATAACAACGCCGATACTAAAAGTCCCCGACATGGACAAGGAATTCTTGGTATGCACAAATGCATCCAAGTAAGGTTTAGGAGGATTTTTGATGCAAGACGGTCAAGTGATCGCTTACATTTCAAGGAAATTGAGAAGGAATGAGGAGAACTACACAACGCATGAATTGGAGTTATTGTCAATTTTATATTCCTTGAGAGTTTGGAGACACTATCTGATTGGATGAAAATTTGAACTAAAGACATATCATTGTGAATTGCAACACATATTTATGTAGAGTGACTTAAACGTGCAACAAAGGCATTGGTTGGAATTACTTAGCAAATATGATTTTGAGATTACTTACCTAAAAGGTATGGTGAATAGAGTGGCAGACGTGTTGAGTTAGAGACCATGTATATTCTTGGTAATACCTCTTCAGATGAATGTTTGAGAAAAGATTCTAACTATATAGGTTAACGATGACTGGTACAAAAGGGTTAAGGAAAATATTGGACAAGACACCATGATGGTACCAAAGTTTGAAGGTTATACATGGGAGAATGACATAACATAGACATCTGGTAGGATTACTAAAACCACATGTTATTCCGGAATCAAAATGGGAGGTCATTTCGATGGACTTTATAATTGGATTGCCATTGAAAACAAGGAGACACCACTCAATTTTCATGGTATTTGAAACTCTTATAAAGAGTGCACACTTTATTCATGTGTGTACGATGTATCAGGAACCAAAAATAGCTATAGTTTTTTTCAGCAATATTGGGAGATTACATGGCATACCAAAATGGATCATATCTGATAGAGGATCATTGTTTAGAGGACGATTTTGGACCAGTTTCCAAGAGGATTTGGGGACACAACTGAACCTTAGTACAACATATCACCTTGAGACAGTTGGGTAGATATAAAGAACGGACCAAATTTTGGAAGACATGTTTCTTATGTATGTAATGGACCAACAGAAACGTTGGGAAGAGTTATTGCCACTAGTAGAGTTTGTGTACAACAACAACTATCAAGGTACCATAAATATGGCACTGTTTGAGTTTCTTTACGAGCGACCATGTCAGCTGTCGTTGATATGGGATCAACTTGAGGATAGGGTCTTGGTGGGACCATAAGTGATCCAAGAAATGGAAGAAAAAATTCAAATGATAAGACACAAGATTAAATAATCACAAGATCGACATAACAATTATGCTGATGCGCATCGCGTTGACCGCAATTATGAAGTTGGAGACAGAGTTTTCTTGTGTGTGAAACTGCAAAAGAGTTTGATAAAGTATGGAAATGGCACTAAACTCTCTCCTAGGTTTTGGGGACCTTTTGAAGTTGTGGAAAAGAAAGGACCTGTGATGCAGGAGCATCGCCAACTCATCAAGCGAGCCAGCGCGGAGGCGGAAGACAGCTAGATAAGCTAGCACAAAATTTTGAAAATGCTTTGGGATTGTTGTGCGATATTAAATGAGTCATTTAAGAAGAGGCGCATTTGTATATTGTAATGGACTTTTAGTGGATAGCTCTCGTCCTTTAGTAGATAGATGGAATTTAATTTAGTTAATGCTGGTAGATAGGATTTTAATTCTAGATTTGATAGCTTAGAGTCCAAGAGGGAGAACGGATATAGACACCCTCATTGTATCATTGTAACATAACCCTTGAACAATTTACAGGAGCAATAAAGAGAAGAGAAAGTAGAGAGTTGTGTATGAAAAACACCCATGTACAGGCATTTGAATTAATAGAAGACAGATTTGATTGAATTTCATGGTTTGTGTTGTTTCTCTATGTATTGATATGCTCATGAATGTTTGCTTCCTGTTATACATTTGCTTTTATATGCTGTGTATATGATTTCATGTATGAATTGAAGTCTGAGAGGGTGAGTGAATGAGTTTCAATTATTTCTCTAATTGAGCCAGAGGATTCTTGCAAGGAGTGCAGTTGAATTGTCCGCAAGGAGTGCATTGACAGAAGGGTTCAATTAGAGATAGCTTTTGTTCTCATTTCCTCGAAAGTGAAGTTAAGCACAGTGTCGTGCAAGGAGTGTGCAGGCCAGGTAAAAAAATCACAGGGTTGCGAACCTGAGTAAGGAACTGAAATACTGCTACTGCAGGAGCGGGCAGAGCTGAGAGACTTCAACACTCAATCAAGGTTGAAGGGTTTCCGCAAGGAGTGCATGCAAGATATTTCCAAGAAGATTGAAGTCATAAGGAAGTTCAGAAGGAGTAGGCCTACGAATTCACTGAAGGATAAGTGCAGGGAAGCTGCTATTGAAAGTCTGAGGGAAGCATCGCAGGTTAGTGAGCAGGCGGACAAGTTCTGTGGAAGAACCGTCATGATTTTGGTGGGCTAAGGATAGGAGAATGGATGATCGAAATCCTCCGAGGAGATTTCACGAAGTTCCGTGGGCTGTTGGATCTCACGGAGGTGAAGGGAGGTTACAGTATAAGCTTGGAGGAGGTTCGAAGCTCAGGAAGGGCAGAGCCATCGATCCCGAGTCATAGGGACTGTCAGATCTACATGTGACATCGCATATCGGGGATTCGCAAGTTGAAACTCCAAGTCGTTGAAACGAGAATCGCGATATCGCAATCTGCGATATCCCGATAAGCCCTGAACTGTTCATTGTTGAGGACGCATGTTAGGAGATCCCTGGAAGTCGGGGCTCAGAGAATCAAGGTTTGCAAGAATAGAGAGAACTTGCAGCTTGAAGTCGCGAAACGCGATATCCCGACGGGAGAATTGTGTGGGCCACAGCAGGAGTTAGTGGAGGACAGGTGGCATACAGTATCGGGGATCGAGAAAAGGAAAGTCCCGAGTCCATCGACATCAGGATTCATGATCCCACGAATTCTGAAATCCCGATAGAAGTGACGTGAGGTGGAAAAGTCAACTTACACGTGTGCGTCGAAGTTTCATTGCATCGGGTATCGGGAGTCGGCGAATCAAAGGGCACGACATCGCGAGTAGCGAAACCGTGATAAGAGAAATCCGGACAGGGGAATAGGTCAGCGTTGACTGAGCCATCGGGTCTCGAGGATTCGAGAGCCTAGTGATCGACCGTGAACTTGCGAAGCCGCGAGTTCCGATCCTCCGATAAGTTGAGAGAGGGGGATCGTGAGGAGAATATGTGGGTGAAGATTTCTCGACCAGGAAATAGAATAACCTTGGTGTTCTTTGGGTGAAGAAGAAGAAGATCCTGTGAGAGTGGGCGTCCTCCGAGGAGTGCGGCTGCGCCAGGTTTGGTATCAGAGCCTAGAAAGACTATTTTCTTTCTGTAGCAGAGAAGAGGATTCATCATGCCACCCAGGAGAGAAAGGCAATCACCTGATCTAGAGGACAGGGAGGTGCGAAGAAGAGGCAAGCAGGTAGCAAATCCAGAAATGGAGAGACAGATGCATGATCTCTGAGAAAGACTCGAAGACATGGAGACAGTGCAGAGACGCACAACTAGTATAGGGGATCTTAGTGATTCCGACAATGATGTAGAGGCTGAACGAGAGGAGGAAGTTGCAGTCGAAGATGCAGCGAATGAACGCCTAATTGAAGCTATCGCAAGGATGGGTGCGAAGGAAAAAATGGACATTCCAGTTTACGAGGGGAATCTGGATGCAGAAGAGATACTAGACTGGATTAGAGCTCTTGACACCTACTTCAACTATGAAAATGTTGAAGAGGATAAGAAAGTCAAGCATGTTGTCACGCGCTTGAAAGGACATGCAGCATTGTGGTGGGACGAGCTACAAGCTGACAGACGCTGCAAGGGCAAGAAGAAGATCAAGAGTTGGGATCGAATGATCACGAAGATGAAAGTGAAATTCATCCCAAGGGACTATCAAATTAATCTGTTTAGGAGAATGCAGAACCTGAGACAGAAGCTGATGATAGTGAAAGAATACACTGAAGAATTCTATCGACTGAACATCAGAGTAGGTTATCGGGAGAGTGATGATGAAAAGGTTTCCAGATATCTGAATGGTCTGAGATATGACATTCAGGATGAATTAAGCATGGTAACCATCTGAACTGTGGAGGATGCTTATCAAATGGCTCTGAAAGATGAAGAGAAGCTGAGCCGTAAGCAAGGTCAGCGAGGGCGAGGCAAGAGTCAGCCCAGAGGAAAGGCAGTTGCCCAAGAAAAATATCATAAGCCCAAGGAGGATTGGAAGAAGCCTCAGGGTAAAATTGAGAGAGGCGGAACCTCACAGCGAGGGCCATACGTTGAACAAAGAGGGAAGCATACAGAGCAGAGCGGAGGATATGCTGACAACAACACTTTTCCTCGTACTAGAGGTAGAGGAAGAGGAAGAGGTGGAGTCATCACATGCTTCACATGAGGAAAGAATGGGCACAAGTCTTATGAGTGTCCAGAGAAAAAGAAGGACATTGGAGAAGCTCACATCACCATAGCGCAGAGGCGGGATGTTGAGGCAGAAGACGCAGAAGGTGGAATGTCGTTGATGATGCGTAAAGTCCTTTTGACACCCGAGAAAGAGGTGGAAAGTTCAGTCCAAAGGACCAGACTGTTCAGAATAGCTTGCAAAACCAAGGATAGGGTGTGCAAGGTTATCATAGACAGTGGTAGCACGGATAATCTTGTATCTACAAAGATGGTAGAGAAGCTAGAGCTGGAAATGATTGATCATCCAAGCCCATACAGAGTTTCGTGGCTACAGAAAGGACACCAGGTAACTGTTACTAAACAATGCTTGGTTGAATTCAAAATAGGTGGATATAATGATAAGATCTTATGTGATGTCATTCCCATGGATGTATGTCATCTATTGCTAGGTAGACCATGGAAATATGATAGAAATGTGATTCATGATGGGAGAATGAACACATATACCCTGGAGAAGAATGGGAGAACCCATATGTTGCTTCCGATAAAAGATAAGGAGGTGAAGCTGGAAGTAAGCAACACAGTACTTCTCATGAGTGGGAAGGAGCTTCTTACAGAGGTAAAGAAGAAGGAAGATCCACAATTCTTTGTGGTCAGAAAGCCGAGAATTGTTTTGACTAGCAAAAGAGTGGACGATCTACCAGATGAGGTTCAGGAACTGCTGGAAGAGTTCGCTGACATCATAGTGGATGAATTACCTCATTTGTTGCCACCGATGAGGAGTGTGAGTCATCATAGAGACCTCATACCCAGAGCCAGTTTTCCAAACAAAGACGAGTACGGGTTGACACCGCAGGAAAAATGAAGAGGTTAAAAGGCAAGTCCAGGAGTTGTTGGACAAAGTATTGGTCAGGGAAAGCTTGAATCTGTGTGCCGTTCCAACGGTACTCAGTCCAAAGAAGGATGGAGGTTGGAGAATGTGTACTGATTCAAGAGCGATCAATAAGATAACCATTAGATACAGGTTTCCACTGCCGCGAATGGATGATATGATGGATTGCCTGAGTGGGGAAAAATACTTTTCAAAGATAGACTTGAAAAGAGGATATCACCAGATTCGCATGAGAGAAGGAGATGAATGGAAGACAACATTCAAGACAAATGAGGGTTTGTATGAATGGCTAGTCATGCCATTTGGTTTGACGAATGCACCAAGTACATTCATGAGGCTGATGAATGAAGTCCTAAGGGAATTCATCGGGAAGTTCGTCATTGTGTATTTGGATGATATATTGATTTATAGTAAATCAGAGGCTGAACATATGAAACATTTGGCCATTGTGATGAAGAATCTACAGTAGGAGAAGTTGTTGATTAATATGAGAAAATCTTCATTCATGAAGACAGAGATCATTTACTTGGGTTTTGTTATTTCAGCGAATGAGTTGAGAATGGATCCGGATAAGGTGGAAGTGATCAAGAATTGGCCATCACCAAGAAACATATTCGAGGTGAGAAGTTTTCATGGTTTGGCTAGTTTCTACCGAAAGTTCATCAGGAATTTCAGTGGGATTAGCACAACGATGATGGACACAGTGAAGAAGCGGCATAAATCTTTTCACTGGACAACAAAGGCTGAGAAGAGCTTCAATCTGTTGAAGCGGAAGATCACGGAACAACCGGTTTTGGTGTTGCCGGATTTCTTGAAGGCATTTCAAGTGAAATGTGACACAAGAGGGTTTGCCATAGGAGCGGTCTTGAGTCAGGAGGATAGACCAATTGCATATTTCAATGAGAAGTTGAATGAGGCAAAGTTGAAATACTCCACGTATGATAAGGAGTTTTATGCTATCATACATGCATTAAAGAAGTGGAGGCATTACTTGATCCCGAAAGAATTTGTTTTATATAGTGACAACCATGCATTATAGTTTGTGACTCAACAGGAGAAGTTGAATCAGAAACATACAAAATGGGTAGAGTATATGCAGAATTTCACATTTGTGATTAAGCATATTTTGGGTACTGCTAACAAAGTGGCTGATGCTTTGAGCAGGAAGTGTTTATTGTTGCAGGAATTCTGAGTCAACACACTGGGTTTTGAAAATCTCAGGAACATGTATGCAGGAGATGCAGATTTTGCAGAAGCATATGAAGCAGCTGAGAATCCGGTTCTCAGAGATAGGAATCCTTGGATAGATTATATGATCCAAGAAGGGTTTCTGTTCAGAGGCAATCAATTGTGTATTCCAAAAAGCTCCATGAGGGATAACTTGTTAAAAGAGAAGCACAATGGTGGATTAGCAGGACACTTTGGCCATGAAAAAACATTCGCGAAGCTGAGCGAATCATATTTTTGGCCAGGCATGTGAGAGGATGTCAAGAGGTTTGTTGACATATGTAGAATTTTCTAGCATTCGAAGGGGAGAAAGCAGAATGCGGGACTTTATCATCCATTTCCCATACCAAAGAGGCCATGGGAGGCGATAAGCATGGATTTTGTATTGGGGTTGCCAAAGACACAAAGAGGTGTTGATTCAGTCTTTGTAGTCGTGGACAGGTTTTCCAAGATGGCACACTTCATCCCATGCCAGAAGACCAGCGATGCGATACACATCACAAATCTATTTTTCAAGGAGGTCATTCGACTTCATGGATTGCCGAAAAGCATAGTTTCGGACAGAGATACTAAGTTCATAGGGAATTTTTGGAGGACCTTATGGAAGAAGCTGGGAACTAATTTGATGTTTAGTTCGGCTTATCATCCTCAAACGAATGGAAAAACGGAAGTGGTCAACAGAAGTCTGGGAGACTTGCTAAGAAGCTTGGTGATAGAGCACCACAGCCAGTGGGACCAGATATTACCACAAGAAGAGTTCACATACAATGATTCAGTAAATCGAAGCACAGGCCGAAGTCCATTTTAGATTGTGTATGGGACACAACCGAGAGGAGCTTCTAAATTAAGGGATTCAGAACATACTGCGACTAGAAGCACTAGTGCAGAAGAGTTCGCTGAGGCGATGAAAGAACTTCACGACAAGGTGAAGGAGCGACTACTGAAATCAAGTCAGGAATACAAGCGCAGAGCATATCAGCATCGGAGACAAATTTAGTTTGAGGTTGGTGATCTAGTTCTAGCACATTTGAGAAAGGAAAGGTTCCCGAGGGGGACATACAATAAGTTAAAGATGAAGAAAATCGAGCCATGCAAGGTCTTGAGAAAATTCAGGGAAAATGCTTATGAGATCGAGTTGTCGGATGGCATCAGAATATCTCTGATATTCAATGTTGCAGATTTATACCCATACAGAGCTGGAGAAGCAGAGACTGAAACTGAGGAGCCAGTGATCCAGTGGATGCAATAGATGCCAATTGCAGAGAAGCCGTAGATGGAATGCATACTAGACAAGAGAGTGAGTAAGAAGACCAGGAGGAAAGAATACTTCGAGTATCTGGTCAAGTGGAAGAATCATCTAGTGGAAGATGCCAGCTGGGAGAGAAAAGTAGAAATACAGAAGCATGGACAGACCGTGCAGGAGCTCATGGACAAGAGCCCATGAAAGTTTTCAATCTGAGGAGTATGATGCAGGAGCATCGCCAACTCATCAAGCGGGCCAGCGTGGAGGCAGAAGATAGCTGGATAAGCCATCATAAAATTTTGAAAATGCTTTGGGATTGTTGCGCGATCTTAAATGAGCCATTTAAGAAGAGGATCCTTTGTATATTGTAATGGAATTTGAGCGGATAGCTCTTGTCCTTTAGTAGATAGATGACATTTAATTTAGTTAATGCTAGTAGATAGGATTTTAATTCTATATTTGATAGCTTAGAGTCCAAGAGGGAGAATGGATATAGACACCCTCATTGTATCATTGTAACATAACCCTTGAACAATTTACAGGAGAAAGAAAGAGAAGAGCAAGCAAAGAGCTGTGTATGAAAAACACCCATGTACAGGCATTTGAATTAATAGAAGAGAGCTTTGATTCAATTTCATGGTTTGTGTTGTTTCTCTGTGTATTGATATGCTCATGAATGTTTGCTTCCTGTTATACATTTGCTTTTATATGTTGTGTATATGATTTCATGTATGAATTGAAGTCTGAGAGGGTGAGTGAATGAGTTTCAATTGTTTCTCTAATTGAGCCAGAGGATTCCTGCAAGGAGTGCAGTTGAATTGTTCGCAAGGAGTGTGTTGACAGAAGGGTTCAATTAGAGATAGATTTTGTTCTCATTTCCTCGAAAGTGCAGTTAGGCACAATGTCGTGCAAGGAGTGTGTAAGCCAGGTAAAAAAATCTCAGGGTTGTGAACCTGAGTAAGGAACGGAAAGACTGTTGCTGCAGGAGTGCGCAGAGCCAAGAGACTTCAACAATCAATCGAGGTTGAAGGGTTGCCGCAAGGAGTGCATGCAAGAGATTTCCAAGAAGATTGAAGTCGTAAGGAAGTTTGGGAGGAGTAGGCCTACGAATTCACTGAAGGATAAGTGCAAGGAAGCTGCTATTGAAAGTCTGAGGGAAGCGTCGCAGGTTAGCAAGCAGGAAGACAAGTTCTGTGGAAGAACCGTCATCATTTTGGTGGGCTAAGGATAGGAGAACGGATGATCGAAATCCTCCGAGGAGATTTCATGAAGTTCCATGGGCCGTTGGATCTCACGGAGGTGTAGGGAGGTTACAGTATAATATTGGTGGAGGTTCGAAGCTCAGGAAGGGCAGAGTCGTCGATCCCGAGTCATAGGGACCGTCAGATCTACACGTGACATCGCATATCGGGGATTCGCAAGTTGAAACTCCAAGTCATTGAAACGAGAATCGTGATATCGCGATCTGCGATATCCCGATAAGCCCTGAACCGTTCATTGTTGAGGATGCGTGTCAGAAGATCCCTGGAAGTCGGGGCTCGGAGAATTGGGGTTTGCAAGAATAGAGAGAACTTGCAGCTTGAAGTCGCGAAACGCAATATCCCGACGAGAGAATTTTGTGGGCCACAACAGGAGTTAGTGGAGGACAGGTGGCATACATTATCGAGGATCGGGAAAAGGCAAGTCCTGAGTCCATCAACATTAGGATTCGCGATCCTGCGAATTCTGAAATCCCGATAGAAGTGATGGGAGGTGGAAAAGTCAACTCACACGTGTACGTCGGAGTTTCGTTGCATCGGGTATCGAGAGTCGGCGAATCAAAGGGCACGACATCGTGAGTAGCGAAACCGTGATAAGAGAAATCCCGACAGGGGAAGAGGTTAGTGTTGACTGAGCCATCGGGTCTCGGGGATTCGAGAGCCTAGTGATCGACCGTGAACTTGCGAAGCCACGAGTTCCGATCCTCTGATAAGTTGAGAGAGGGGGATTGAGAGGAGAATTTGTGGGTGAATATTTCCCAACCGGGAAATAAAAGAACCTTGGTGTTCTTCGGGTGAAGAAGAAGAAGATCCTGTGAGAGCGGGCATCCTCCGAGGGGTGCGGCTGCGTCAACCTGGGGCCCAACTACTAGCCTTGCCTAATTCTTAGAGGCGTATGCATGATGTTTTTCATGTATTTGTTTTGAGAAATTATGTTAGTGATCCTACACATGTGATTGACATGAGTTCCTTGCAGGTGTCGGATGAGGGTGCTCTCACATTGGTGCCAATCTGCATTCTAGACCAACGCAATTGACAGCTACAACGTCGAATAGTCTATCAAGTCAAGGTCCAGTGGGACAATTGTAGTCCACACTGAGAAACATGGAAGGACTCATATGATATGCATCAACAATTTCCTTACTTATTTGATAGATTATACATATATATCTTGTCAGATACTTTTATTACTGCATTTTATATATTGTACAACTTTGGGACAAAGCTTAAAACAAGAGGGGGTGTATGTAAAATCCTGCTCTTGCGAGCACATGTTATCGAAATATTCTTTGAGGACACTTGCATGCAAGTGATCCGGTTATAGTACATGGTTATTTTTTTCTCTTATGAATTTTTACAATGGTGTTGATTCTTTCGATTTAATGTTATTTGATATATATGTATTGAAATATGCTATTGACGATTTTTCCTTGAGTGTGCAGGACACTTGACAGATTGTGGATGTTGATGGAATTAATGAACCTCCTTGGAATCCAGATTGAGTCAGGGAGTGGATTGTATTGGTTTGAGTATTTTATTTATGCATATGTGACATATTATTGAGTATAGTATCATTTTGTATATGGATCAATGACAGTGTTTTGTTAATGAATGCAGGCTGACAAATGCTTGTTGATATGACTCACATAAGGAGTAAAGGGGTCATGCACATAAACCGGATGTTGAGGGAGAGGTGTGGAAGCATCCATGTCACAACCTACTAGCAATCCTGACATGGCTTAAATTGTAGGTAAACGATTACCTAGTTCGAGAGGTCCATGATGTCTTGAGAGAAGACTGAGACAATCACTCATGAATATTTCTAAGGGGCATGCAATAAGGTAGAGTCCTTATTCCTTAGAATCCCTTAGTCTCTCACAAGGTCTCCCAAATGGGGTGTTGACTCTAAGGGTTGGACAACTACCAAAACTAGTCAAAGGTGAGTGGCACCCTTGGAGAACAAAGATTCATCTTGAAGGGCACGTCGCGTAAATAAAACTTGAGTCAATGAATCTAGGTGGCCTATAAAACCTTGAAAGAATAATTATAAACCTTGAAAATATTTAGGCCTTGTCATATATGAATAATTAATGAGTAATTTATTAATTATAAATTCCAAATGAAAGTCTAAGCCTATTCAATAAAAAATTAAGCCTAAGTCTAAGTTTTTGTAAGGAAACTAAATTAAATTATTCACTAAATTAAATTATTCACTAAATTAAAAAGGAATGAGGTAAATCAGTTTAAGAATTAAGTAAAACAAAATAAACCTAAATATTTTATTTAATACGTGTGTGCAAGAAAATACCAAATTGGAATTTAAGATAAGGAATAAAGATGAGAGAATGTGCGTATGCATAGAATGGTATATAGAGTCTAGCTACGACCAGTCTAACTAGAAGAAGACTCTTATTTTAACTCAACTCAAATTTAGTAATGCGTTAGTCATTAAATAAGAATCTGGGGAATAAAGATACAACTTGGAGAGATTTAAGGATCACATTTAGGAAAGGTGAGGGAAATTGACTTTTAATTAAAATAAAATAAGTAATTACTTGTGCAACTTGGGGGAGAGGGTGAAAATTTATAATTTATTAAATTAAAAATAAAATAAAATGTGCATGTGGCAGGTGTCAGTAAGGAAATTCCTATAAAGAAAATGGTCTATATGGGAATGGGATCACACTGGTTTTTGGTAAAGTTATGCTGCCAAATTATTTTGAATAGTTTTACTTGTGAGAGTTGGGATACCTAGCGTGAGAGAGACTGGTGGATTTACCTTGCGAGGAAAGCTAGGAGCTAGAGTATTATGGGTTGTGTGCATGGACCCTTTTCATATCAAGGGGATAAGGAGGAAGAATAGTACCCCTAGCATTGTCTTGGAAGTACCGATGAAATCTATACAGTTAGCAAGAAGGAGGCTGGAAGGAGCACCATCATGGAAGAACTTTGAATTCTCTGTCATTGGTTATGGTATATTATTTGAAATTTGTAATTGCATTGGGATTTTTAATTGTATAATTGATTTTTTACATTTGCGTAACTGTGTTGAAAATTTTAGGATTGAATAGACAATCTCCTTGATGTTTTTATAAATTCTAGAAGCGGATTCCTAAAAATTTCATTGTCAACATTTTTCTCAACTAAATAAATCGAGATTATGTGTTAAGTTGTGTTCCTTCTCCAAATCCATAATCAATTTCTACATGCTCGAATGTACGCATAGAATGCACACATATAATTTGATCACTTCCTTTTTAGTTTCGAATATGAACTTGAATGTATATATATAAGAAACATTTTAATTGTTGTCAGTCAAATTTTGATCTAGTCTTGATTTAAATTCCATGTGGTTTTTTAATTAAATTAAAATTTAAACCATGAATTTATTTCTTTGGTTAGTCGTTGCTAGTCTAAAATCCTTGATTCAATGATTCTTTAAAGATCTTCGAATAGTATAGGAGAATTTGAATGTGAATGAATGTTTTACCATTTTGAAAGGGAATGTTTTGTTAATAATAAAATATGTTTCAGTGTTCCGATGAAAATTGTTATTTATCCCCTCAAAAGAGTGATTTTATTAGACAAAAATGGTGAATGATAGGGTTTTTTGAATTTTGTACCAAGTAGGTATTCTATTGAAAAATCGATATCGTCTGGAGAAAACATAGCCTAATGGATGTGCTCATAAGGAACCCTTGTGATCGTTGTGTGACGTTGAATGTGGAAAATATGCTATCATATTGCATCCATGTCAATTGGAACTTTTGGCTCTCTTTCTTTATTTTCGTAGTCCTTTTGGAATGGTTGAACTCTACCTTGATATCCGTGATTGTTGGGCGTGAGCCCTTTTTTCCTCCACCATGAGATTCCTAGAAGTGTAGATGCACTATCTCAATGCCTTCCATGGCATTAAACTAAATTGTATGGGTGCACTAAGGTTGGCAGGATACCCTTGTCCCTTGACCTCTCTACACAAAAATTAATTAAATAAAGTTTGGATGCCTTAATGTTTTATAACAATATCTTCAATTCGGGATTGAATGCATTTTCCTTGGGGATTCTCCCTTGTCACCCTAGGGTATAGGCACTACCTTATACTTGGAAGTAATGACTATGTTTCTTTATTATTGTCAAGGTTTCATCCTCGGTCGTTGAAATCTTATTTTTTCTACCTTGGTGCCCTATCCCAGTCTTCATAATTTTGGATGTTGATCTAGCTTATTGACTGACGAATCTACTTGCATGCCGCCACGTCCGAGGATGGACACTTGTAGAACCTCACTTTCTAGATCTCCAAGTGTATCTTGTAGGAAGAAATCCTCTCTGTCGATGTTGAGGTCAAATCCTAGAAGTCATTTAATATCTCCTTATGGTTGTTGTCATCTCTTAAGAAACCCAAATGAAGTGTTTACGTAAACTTATGGTCTGAATTAAATGAGAATTGGAATCCTCGTAAAGATCTTACCAACACCAGAAATCTTACTACTAATCGATATTTCAAATCTTCCCTAAATAAATAGTATGAATTAAGTTTCGACACTCGTGGTGATGTAAGTAGCATTGAGTCTGATTTCACTGCTAAAATATTGTGGTTTTTCTTTGGCCCTTTTAGTGGTTTATAAGCTAGATTTGGGTTCTTAAATTATTATTTAAATGGGATTTGGGTCTTCCCTTGATCCTTAAACAATGGACATGCAAGTGGACATATAAGGTCCTTATTATATTACTTTAATGTGTCATGATATTCTTAGGTATTTAATCGGATATGCAAGACAATATATGAATTATCTTCTCTACTCTTATTTAGGGGTAAAATTTATTATAGTTCCTCGGCCTTAGAATCATAAGGTACCATTGGAATCCTTCTATGTGGTTGTTAAGAATGACCCTCTTAGTTCTTCAAGGAGGGTTATGCAAGAAATTGACTTCTTAATAATAGTTATGATGAATGATTTTTATTTGTTTTATAAAATGGATACATAATGTAAACATGGTGTTAAATTTAAAAGGTATTGCTTAAGAATATTGATCTTCTTATGGGTTCTCATGATGATTATGAAATTTAATCTCTTCCTTACATACTCCTATAATATATTCCTTAAAATGAGATGTATAGTTAATCTACATGAGATTAAGATTGTATTTACGCTCTTGATTTATTAATATTTATGAAATATCCTTTTACTCATTTACACTCATTGTTGCTTGAAAAATGATAAGTATAGTAGAATATCTTGTTGCGCCTTAAATAATTGATGATTAGGTGAGATTGATGATATAGTTTGGATTGTGGTTTATGATGGGCTATGGGATTTAGATACCTACTTGTTCCTTAGAACAGTCGCCAGTCCTGAGACCTTAATTGGTCAAACTCAATCAGATGAATCTTGTACTTGAGTGTTTCTTATGTGTCTTGGAGATCCTAACCATGCACGATAGGCTGGGTGAGTATTTTCCTTTAATATTCAGTGATATGGTTGATCAATTACTATTATCTTGATTCATTTGATTGTGATGTGTTGATTTTCATCGTTATTAATTATGACAATGCATTAATTATGTGTTGTTATTTTTTATGATGATGAGTTGATCATGATTTGTTATTAACTATGTGGATGTGTTGATTATGTGTCGTTATTTATTATGATGATGTGTTGATTATATGTCGTTATTTATTAGGATGATGTGTTGATTATGAGTTGGTATTAATCATGTTAATGTGTTGATTATGTGTCGCTATTAATTATGTTAATGTGTGATTATGTGTCATTATTAATTAGGATGATGTGTCATTGGTGTTGTTATTCATTATGTGGTCACGTTTTAATTTCCCAATGTAAAAAAAAAAGTATTTACCTATTGTACATCACTAAATGTAGACGTAATGATAGGGGATCGTTACAGTCGGCAGAGTTGGAATGGTTGCCCCCGCATGCTCCTATTCAGTTGTATGACCATTTGTCTATCCTGAGCTTACCTCACTCGATGAAGAAAGATCTTAAAGTACCTGCCAAAATCATTCAGCTCCATAAATATCTACAAAATCAATACAAGTCATATTTTTAGTGCATTATTTACTCTAAAATGCATTTTTATGAGAGTGTCAGAAGATGCCTGAATGAGCTCCTCTTGGTTTCGAGAATGATTTATTGGAGCCATGTGTCTAATATTGGATCAAACAGCCTCCCTTGATTTGAAGTAGCAACAATGAAGTCAACATTGACTTTGTTTTTTCTTCGTTGGTTCGAGGTAGGTTTGTTCCAAGATTAAACGACTCCAATAAATTATTCCTACTGAACAGGGCCAACCATGTGAATGTGGAAGATCTTATGGCCCCTCCTCCCCCCTCACATCCTTCCCAATTCTCCAATACCCAATCTATTTTCTACTAGAAAATATGCATTAAAAAATATTCAAAACTAATAGAATGTGATTGTAAAGCTATGCAAGAAAGCTAAGCTAAAATAACTACAATTTTTTTTTATTTCAATTTGTTTTGAACATAAGAACTAACCATCTATATTTCATATTTTTCCAACATGAGTACAAAAAAATATTTCATAGAAAGCATATTTTATAAATAGTTATTAAAATATTGTACATCATCATTTAGTTTTAGCTGGTCTCTTCTTCTTAGGTCTAAAATTCCTAAGCATTTCATCAATATCGATGTCTTTGTTCTCTAGCTGCTCTTCAAAATATGATTGTGCTTTATTCCTCTCATGCATAGCATGCCTAGTCATGGGGTACTGATGGGGTAATGGAGTCTGTTGTGACAAGGCATCACCTACAAAAGAAAAAAAATATAAAATTTAGATGGTCATTTTTTAAATATCATTGAACTTGTTTAGTAATATTATAAAAAACACCTGTAATGTCATTATTTACCTAGTGCACTGGTAGACACCATTGGAACGGTTGGCCCCATGTGCTCCTCTTCAACTATATGAACCTCAAGTACAACATTATCTTCCATTGAAACCACAAAATTTATAAGGACAATCATAAACGTATAAGTACAAAAATTAAAAGTACAAAATGCATAACTGCAAAATTATTAAGTATATGATTAAAATACATCTATATTACCATCATGTTCCTTAGTCGTAGCACAATCATGGGGTTTCAACCCAGTGGATGGGACTGCATGGGAGAACCATCTTCTGGTTGCAAACTTCTATCAACACACTGCTCTCCAATACTACTAGTGGGTTGGTTGACAATGTTGCTCCCCTTATTAAAACAAAGTTGTAACACCTTAAATTTATTGATGATATAAAACATGACTTCATTATATTAATAATGAAAGGTTAATGTGGATTGAATTTTATTTACCTTATCCTGCAAAGTGGTTCTTGGTAACTGCCCCAATATTTTTCGATGTTCAACTACAACTTTATAGTCATACTTGTAACCAAGTTGGAGGTCTTCCTCCATGGTTTTAGTACCGAACTCATCACCCTACATTGCATAAGAGTATGCATTTTTAATGTTATTTGTTTCAATTACCTAAAAGTTTGAAGGAGATACAAATAAGATATTTGGGTACTTACAATTTGTGACTGCAACTTCAAGTAGCTTCCCCGACCTAGCCTATTCTGGCCACATTTGGAAATCACTGCTTTTGTTTCCTTTGAAGTGTCAGTCAACCTATCATCAAAATTTTCAATTATGTTAATATATACCACACTTTTATTTAGATCTAAAAAAAAATAAAGGTATTGAATTGAAATTATAATTTACCTTCTGGGACCAGAGTGTGTTTTTCCTTCATTTGTCAAATTCTTCTCTTTTGTGTCCTAAATAAGGTCCTTCCACTCCCTCTTTGGAAACATCAAAGGATGTTTGTACCTATCCTTTTATTTCAAGTGCTTCCTATAGGTTTACTGCGTATATTTTAAATATTGTCCAGGTGTGGTGATGGCCAAGGTTTTATTAAATGTGTCTACACCAAAAAGGATTTCAAGATATCCATCAATTCTTTTTTGAGGTTGGAATTATGTGAATTCCACCTCTCCCGTATGGTGGGCCCAAAAATTAGCAACACCTTGTTCTCCAAGGCCCTGTAAAAATCATTGTTCCCTACAAGAAAAAATATTATATGATTATTAATTTAAAAATAATAATCTAGATGATTTATGTTTGTCTACATAGAGAACATGAAAAAATTAAAATTTTAAAAATTAGCTGGGAATTTAACTTTATTTAATGGAATCCCTTCCTCGTTGAACATAAATGTGCCCTTAAGGGTCCCCATGATAGTCACATGTCTTTCTTTAGGAAAATAAAACATATAGTTTGCCAAATCACCAGCCTCATCTCCGTCGCCACCTCTAGATCCTACCTGTGTGGATTCTTGGGGGTGTGTGTCATGGCTCCAACCTAATGGTGTGGAGGGTGAAGATATGAATAGTCATATCCTGGAAGGTATACGAGGGCCTGCATCAGTACCCTGTGGAATCTGTGCAGTGCCACTACTACCGACACCATGCATGTCGGGGTTAACAGGATCCAAAAATCTGTATATAAGAAAGAAAACTTTTTTCTTTTAGATAATATAAAAGTTTAAAATCAAGATTTCATAATTGATCTTATGACATTAAAATAAAACCACTTGAAATTATGTTTATTACCTTATATGTTTTAAGACTTTTAATAACTTCTCTGGTCCTTTCTTCGCCTTTAGGAGTTTGATCTAGAATTTCTAACAAGTGAGCCAGTTCCCTGCTCGCTTGATTGATATTTTTTTTATTAATACCATATGGTTGGGGGATGCATACAAATCCCTTTCACCAAGCGAATAATCATCAAAATCATGGCCCACCGACTACATATTTCAACAAAATAAATGTTATTTCAGTTATGTAAACAAACAAAATAATTGATCGCCACAGAAATAGAATGCACATTAAATGCAATTCAAGAATTGTTGTTCGTTTACCTATTCTTAGGCTATTGATTTACCATGATCAGCCTGCCACATTACAGTAAAATTAGAACAGTGATCATGATCATGAGAAATAAATTCAAATGTATGATAAATAAAGTTAGTTCATGATTATGCATGGGACAAAAACATGGGATGCTAAAAACATAAAAGTAAAGAGTGACTAAAGAAAATAATGAAAATCATAAAATATAAGAGTCATTGTTTATAGGTTGAGTAAAATAGTATATGTACCTCCCCCATAATAGCAATGTCTATATATATATTCGATTCAAATTGTAATAAATCAATAACTCTTCCCCTCCAGCTATTGATTTTATTGCACATACGAATACACGGTTCCCTTCACACCGCTCAAATACGCAATTGGGTTTCTTATTTGTGGTCGCGGGTCGTGTACTATTTATTAACCCTGCAATATTTCTCGTTGCTTTTGGCCTTTCGTCAATATATATAGTTTCTCATTTATTATGATCATTATCTTTTAGTTGTATATAACTTGCATCCAAGCCATATCTTCGCATAATTTTTGTATATTGGACTAATCATATCCAATATTTGTATATATAATAGGGTCTAACATACTCCATCAATTCAGTTAATCCATCACAACATACATTTATGTCATCCATGGAAAATATCCCCAAACCATGTAATGACGATGCAGTAATCTGGTATATACTTTCATTTACACAAAAATCAGTTTTTATTTCAGGAATATCCTTAGGTACCCATCGTTTCACTACATTTTTGTACCTCAAGGGAACCTGTATGTCTTATATGCTCTCATGATCATAAGAACATGATCCTCCTTTTGCAAGAAAAAATTCCATGCGTCTATGGAATTTTCTTCTGATATTCTCACCTCTAGTTGATCTCCTCCTGTTAGACCTACTAGATGTCTCACTTTCCTATATTCTTCTTAAATTTCCCTCACTCAATGAATACAGATCTGAAAAATACACATTTTCTTGTATGTCCTACAACACCATCAAATGAGAGAAACATTCAACTAGTGTCCTATATAAAATATATAATTAAATTGCATATATAAAACACTTATTAAAAAAAAAAACTATTCCAATGATTTGTTTTCAAATGAACAATATCTCACTACCCAACCATAAGCATCTAGTGTAGATGCAATAAGGCATAGTGGCCTATGTTCCCCTTTGTTAAATTTCCATTTAGGACATTCGACAAATTAAATATATCTTTGTTTGGAAAATCCCATGAATATGAACGTGAGGTATTTGCAAGGTTTTGACGATGTGGAGGGAACACCACATATTTCACAAAAAACATTTTCTTATCCTTCGTCGAAGCTTGCACATCTCTTTGAAAGATGTTTTTTTGGAACCTAGGGTTGTGCACTAGTATATTTCCATAAAGGGTGAGAATGAGAAATAAAATAGGTTGAATGCAACCTATATAATCAATTTGGCAAGGAAGCTTGGATGCTCATTTTTCCTCCTAAATAAAAACATTGTTAAATTCAATCCTAAAATGATACTAATTGAGTCCAAGAATTATGCTTTGAAGCTTCTATAAAGTTCAATGAAGCATATGCAATGCTAGATAGAATTAGGGATGAGGGATGCATACCAATTTTATATCCAATAATTCCTCACTAACGTTCTTTGTAAAAAAATAAAACATATAGGGCTTGTAGTTTGTTTACTACGGTAAGAAAATGTGTAGACTAAATAGATTTAATGTATAATTTGTTTTAAGTGTCCCTTGAACACAAAAATGGAAGTCATGGAATTCTTCCACTCACATGTGTATATTTTGAGGAATGGGATGTTGGAATGTTGGATTTTTCATGGTAGGTGCTATCCCACATATCTATGTGGATTATACAAGGGATATATTTGAAGATATCCCCCAGGGTTTACTATCCCAATTGGCGTACTAGGAATAGCTCCCACATTAAATGTATATATCCCTTTCCAACTTGTCAACACACTGTTTTCAATGCAGAGTGTTCCAGGGATTCAACAAGAGGGCACACCATAGAGTTGTTCCAACTCATCCCAAAAGGTATAAGTAACGATATAGTTTCCTCACAAGATTCCACTACAATTCCATAATAACAAGTTCACACAATTCACACTCATTAAAAAGGCTCAAAGAAAGCTATGTGGGGAAATGATGATAAGAAGTTCCCATGTGATGAGTTGTAACACCATTTAATGATAGTGACACATTAAAGATTAGTCTTAGTAGAGGGACTCATGCCATGGCTAGTGAGATTATTTTAGCACTAGTATTTGTAAGTTGGGCGTTGTGAATGATAAGGAATGAATGAAGACCATATAGTGATTTTTGTATGACTTCTTGATTACATTATTTTTTTATGAATATTTTTTATTCTATATGAATTGGTTTTGTATGCTACATAGAAATTTTGCATTACAAAAATGATATATATCAGGTTTTATTGGTTGTTCAATATTAGTACATTTGAGAACCCACAAATGATAGCTACACATGCATTCCCTCACATATTTTCACATATTTTGGGCATAATTTGCATATTGGCTACAATTCAAACTATCTTGAATAATAGGAAAGAAAATGAAACCACAATACTAAATATGTACTCTATCATCTATGACTCTATTTATACTTGAAAAGAGTCCTATCTAGCCCATATAATCAATCCCTTGATTGGTGGGAGTTGTTCCTTAATTACCTAATTTCTCGCATGTTGTTCAAGGAACTATTTCCCTCCTTTGTCATTGATCAAATCCTCAATATTAGAAATATATTGAATCGCTTAGGGTCTTTATGTATTCCTTTAAGTGTTAGTATCTTTGAAGGTTGCAAAGGGACAATATCCCTTAAATTTGTCTACCATTAAAAAAAGTGGTCTATGCCAATGAATAAAGGAGTTAAACTTGTCATGTGGGTCAAATCCTTTCACCATAGTTGCCTTATTTCCTTTTTGTGAACCATATTAACTTAAAGATTCAAATCACACAAAACCACAAAAACACTTAATATCAAGAATATATCACATTCATATTTAGATTAAGTAATACCACATTTTATTATATAAGAATGAGTCATAATATCTACATAGGTCATCAAAAGTGATAATATTTTCGAGGAAGGTCTTGGATTATGAGGAAAAATCTATGAAATTTGGACATAATGTGGGCCATGTAAAGTGACAAATTGAAGGCCCATCACTACCCCCAATTGGAGGTTTTACACACCCCTATCTAAAAAAAATACAATTTCCTAATATGATGATAAGGAGTTCCATGTTCCAAAATTTGAGCCAAAAAATAATGGTTGGGGTCATTCCCAAGAACAAAGATAACACTCCTCCAAATGCACATCTCATCACATGTATTCATGTTATAGTTATGGAAATTTATTCCCTTTACGTTTTAAGTTTTAAAAGAAAAACTGGGATGAAAAGAAGCCTAGTTTACTCAATGATCATGACTTTCCAAAACATATGTGACAACAACATAAACCCCTCCAAAAAGATCTATGTTCATATGTGTTAACCTTAAAATTTCATTAGCTGGAGAGACAATTTTCTTAGTCAGAACACCATTATCACATACACGAACAATCTGATCCAATGAGGCTAAAACAACCAAATCCTCCTTGGGATGAAAATAAGAACATGTTACAATGTACATAATGATTGTGGAAAATAAGGATAGATATGCAAGTTTTAGATTGCCAGTTCCATATCCTTATTGGTCGATCATCACTTTCATTGACAATCCAAGGATACTCATTATAGAACTATTTATGTTCTAAGAATTTTGTGACCAATGTTATGATAAGGTAGTTATTTCAGATTCATCGCATCAGTTTTTAATTCGACGTTTTGGACCAAACCAATGTGGTCCATCATCACGAAGGGTTTTTAAGATGATGGACCACATTGGTTTGGTCTGAAATTTCAAATTAAAAATTGATGCGATGAATCCGAAAGAACTACCTTATTATGGAAATAAATTGTCCATATGTAATCAAGATGCCCTAGACTTGCACATGGCCTCATTAACACCCAATCATAAATATCGAAGTTGGGTTACAAGTTAGATCACCTCACAACTTGCCTCTAGACCAAATATCCATGGGAAATTACTCAGACAATTATAAAGTGGAGAGAAAAGGAAATATGATCTACTTGATCCATGGAATATTTTTCAAATATATTAGTGAACCACACAACACATGGATGTGTCCAAGATCCCCTCCTTGTAAGTTTTCACCTAGGTGTTAGAGACCCTCCTAGCCAGGATATAGAATGTATTAAATGAAGTGTTGGTGAAGGGTTATTGGACCATTGAATGACTATCTTAGGGCTTAATCGTGAAAACATTCAATGAACTAGTCTGTAGCCCCTTTTGTCACTAAATACCTCTAGCATGACATGGAATTCTCCTTCCAAGCCTAGAACAAGCATTTAGGATTGTTTCTATCCAAGTTAGAGCTATGAATTAGTTGAGTGCATGGATAGGGAGAATGTAAAGATAAAAGTTTAAGTTAACTCTCTCCAAAATGGATGGAATCCCTCTTGTGAACACAAAGTAAAAATAACATTTTTTGGAGGAAAGTATACATAAGTCATGACAACTCTTCATATCATTTTCAGTCATGTATGGAATTCATGACAACTCTTCATATTATTTTCAGTAATGACAATGTTTCATATCATTAGAGGAAAGTGTCTCTAATTTACATTATGTATGTGGAAAATGCCACTTAAATGTTTATTGACATTTTTCTCTTATCTTCAATTGAAAATGAACCTCTGTGAGAAATTCAAAAATTGGTAGTGTATTATTTCTTGTTGTGCATGTGTGAATATCAAAAAGAGTATTTTCATCCAAATAAGGTTGAAATTTTGGAAATTTTGAAATTATGATGAGAGAAACTCCATCCTATAAATGTGATGTCTCATAAAGATTGAGTTGGCACATGTTCACAACATCATGTATACCAAGATGAGAAGGAATATCCAATCATGATGCATTTTCTCCAATCAACTACAAAATGGTTTGAGGACCATATTTAATCTTATTATTTTCTTGCGGTTTAAACCATTTCTTATCCAAGTAAAGTAAATTATATCATTGATATAAAAATATTGAGGACCTACATGTCAATCATGAAGCATGTTGTATTTTCTACAAGTATTCAATAAGGTATCATGAACCTATATAGGTACTTTAAAAAAATGATGGGAAAAAAAGAAAGCATTAGCTTGCTCCTTTTATTTATGAGAGAAGGAATACATAGAATTACTAGAATATTATAGGGAGAAAGGAGTTGGCACCAATAACAAACCTGATATGAAGAGTTTAATGTAGAGATTTATTGCAGATATGTTGCAACACATGAATATGCGTGACCCACAACTTATTTTGTGGTGATATATGAAGACATCATACAATGAGGAGTGAATAACTACCTCGGTTTGATTAGAACCATTTGTGGATAAAATTGTGTAGAGAACCTCGACTAAAAAGAAAAAATATTCAATAAACTTTTCCAAATGTGACTAAGAAATCTATAATCAAAATCATAAATTATAATGAGTGGTAATCCAAATTGGCACAATATATGTTGGGAAAGAAACTTAACATCTTTGGAGGCATCTATAGTTATGTTGCAAGTTATAAATGTGGCCCCTTTAGAAAAATCGCATACAATAATGAATATACAATCATCCTTCCAAAGAGTAGTGAAAAAATCACTTATAAATTACATGTATATGGATTCCCAAAGTTGTGAGGGGACTCTTCACACAAAACAAATCTAGTATTTGGAATATGTGAAATATTCGAAGAAGATCTACTTAACCAATCAATAATTTTGTTAGAGATATTATGTTTTTACTTATTAATTAGATGAAGTTATTGACCATAAGAAGTCATTTAAGATTTATTTTCATCTCTTTGGATTTCTAGTGTTTGAGGGTTACTGGTTTATGAGAATTCAAAATTGTGGGAAATTTGCTATGATCATTTATCCTGTACATATCCTTGTATCAGCTGTATATTTTGCACGAAAAAAATCCATGCAGGTTGCCTTCCCCAATATGATAACATAGGTTAGCCTCAAGCATCTTGATGAATATCTTTTACCAAGAACTTTTATTACTGGGAATCAAGCTACAAGAGGTGATGTTGCAGTCTATGGCGCCATTAGCAAAGTCCTCAGACCTAGATTCCCTAATGGATCTCATCCATACAACTATATCAATGCCCTCCCATCTTCAAGTTTTCCTGGTGAGGATATTGGTGTTCAAATAGAAGGAGCAACTCCAGTTGCTACACTGATTGTTGAGACTACAATTGAGTCTCCTCCTAAATATGGGGAAGATGATGATGAAGTGGACCTTTTTGGAAAGGAGATTGAGGAAGAAACGAAGGAAACAATAGAACGAGACACAAATTGTATAAAAATTCACTCATCAATATCTAGACACAAAATTGAGGAATCCCAATATCCAGAAACATTGCTTAGAAAGGAGGGTTTCATACCATGGGTTTCTCCATAGAATTTTGTGTCATCTCCAAGGGTTTGTTAGGATAGGGCACGTTCCTCTGCCTCTGTCAATGTATTCACTCTTGTATTGAAATGACTTGAGAGGTGTAGAATAAGTGGGAGTCATTTTGATCTATAACCCTATGAATCCTAGAACATCAAACCCATATCATATAAATTGTAAATGATATAATATATAATACAGTATAACCATTTTATTAACTAACATGCATAACCTGTATCAAATTGAATACTTAACCCCTACAACACATGCAAGAAACTATAACCCCCAACCTATATATCCAACAACACATAAACTTTATTAACCCTTATAAAACCTAACCTTTATAATTTCATAAACCCCTAACAATTAATCCCCACAACACTTATCCTTTATACCTTAAATGTAACACAGAGAAACCCTAACCCTTACCCATAATAACCTTGAACCCCTATAATGTTAACTATATAACCTTTATAAGTACTTACACCTATAACCCCTAATGATTTAAACATCTAATATTTATGATCCCTAACCCCTTGACCACTAATCCCTAGTCCCTATAACTATAAACCCCAATAAGGCCAAGCCCCTAGAATATCTAACCAATTGCATTAAGATATTTTAAAACTACAACCATTATATAGACATGTTTATTGTCTAACCTTTATCCACTAACACGCATATCCCCATAATCATTACCCCTTATCACCATCCATCCCTATAACACATAAGGCATAAACCATATGTCCCTTGTAAAACTATTTAACCCATATTACTACTAACTTGTAATTGATATAACCCAAAAATACTAACCCCTTTAACTCATAATGCCTAGAAATCCTTGTCAACCCTAATCCTTATAACCCTTAACTCATAGTCTTTACAATACTTAAAACTGGAACAAAATAAATAATCGCCATCACTGATAAAACTTCACATTAGTAGTCAAATCCTTGCATGGAGGGGGTCCCTTGTCCCACAAAAAAGGGGTTTTCATACACCAATTTACACCTAATGGTAAAGAATATGTGTATACTACTTGGAGGTCATATATTCAAATAAAAAGGGGGCTAGGGTATGTCACATAGGTCACAGGTTTTTATATTTCACCCCTCAAGAATGCCAAGGGCCATTTATTAACATGTTTTTCAAGGTCCATATAATTTGGTGTTTAAAGACATAATGATGACGCCCTTGTATCTACCCCTATTAATTGTAAGTTATATGTTGCTATGGAACAATCCCTTATTAAAAAT
>ML777604.1:514736-589086 GCA_009831015.1 Picea engelmannii | reverse complement strand
ACATTATATTATGTTGTCATAAAACAAAAAATATAAAAAGAAGCAAAGTTTTGACTCCAAAGTACAATTTTTAAGGCATTGGTTTACTCACCCTAGAGTCTAGTTCTTGGAACCTCACAAGGAAGAGACATCCCACAAAAGGATTTTTTATTGTCACCTAAAAAGGCTCACTACCCAAAACCATGTCAAATTTTAGTCCATATAAGCAGGCGCGCCTTATTTTTGGTCTTTTATAGAATAACCAAAGAATATTTGATTTTCGAATTGTTTGTTTGAGTCATGTTTGAGTCTGGAAACTCTCTCATATCGTCAATGTATGTGTGTTGTCTTAGCATGTCAAATTTCAGTCCATAAAAGCACAAATTGAAAACATTTCAACATTGGCCCCATTCACATTAATTATTCTATACGATTTTTGTTTGATTGTCAAAAAATTGCACAAGCTTCGTCAGTTATTTGATCTTATCTTTGATTTTTCTCTAATCTAAGCTATTGACCATATTCCACTTATTGGACACCCAGTTATATACCATTCTTTTATGTGGGTATAATATGAGTAATATTTGAGTCTTGAAACCCTCCCATATCATGCAGGCATGCATCTAGTGAAACCATGTCAAATTTCAATGACGACGGGAAACGTTTGGGAAAATTTCAATGTTGGCCCCTGTTGAAATACTGAGAGGGGGGGGGGGGGGGCGCGAATCAATATTACCCTTTTTCAACAATTAGCAGCTACTTTTATATTTTGTTAATTACCACAATAGATAAACAATAGACTTGTTTGTAAAATCAATTATATAAATATAACTAATACGAATTACGAGGATTTTATGAATAGTGAAGGACACCAATCCTTTTTAGAGAACCAATGTAACATCCTTCTCTTACGCGCACTAAGCGAACTTATTCTTTATGGACACTTGCTTCCAAGTGATCTAGGTTATTATACTATTAGGCGTTTGATTATGATTATGAGGCATTATGGATGTTATTGTATGTTATTTTGTGTATTTACATAGAGTGGTGCTATTGATTGGGTTGTCCTGAGTGTGAAGGAATTTGGACCTCGAGGATGTAGAGGCATTGATGAAACCACTTGGACTCTGAATCAATTCAGGGAGTGAACTATTGGGGTTGATTATTGTAGATATGACATATGTACATATGATTAGATGTTATGATGATTAATTATTATTGTTGACATGATTTGCTTATGATGCAGGTTGATGATAGCTTTCCAAATAGACTCACATGTGGAGTAGAGGGGTCACACATGACAACCAAAGACGTTAAGGGAGAGGTGTGGACAAAAACCCTACCACATCCTACTAGCACTCCCACTATGGATCGAACTGTAGGTTAACAATTACATAGTTCGAGAAGACCTACTATGCCGTGAGGGTAGACTGGGACAGTCGATCATGATGATTCTAAAGGGTGCACAATAAGGCAGGGGCCTTATTCCTTAGAGGCCCTTTGTCTCCCACAATATCACCTAGCGTAGTATTGACTCTAGGGTTTTTTAATGTCTACCAAGTCATTCAAGAGGCGAGCGGCACCCTTGGAGCACGTAGTGCATCCTAAAGGGCACGTCGTGCAAGGAAAATGGAAAGAGGCTAGTGGCACCCTTGGAGCACATAGTGCGTCCTAAAGGATACATCGCACAAGGAAAATGGAAAGAGGAGAGTGACACCCTTGGAGAACCTAGTGTGTCCTGAAGGGCACGTCGCTATTTTGACAGGTAAGTGAATAAACCTAGTCGGCCTTAAAATGAAGGACGTGATAAGTAAGGTTTAAAAGCAATTTTCCCTAATAAAAATGTCGCCCAACCTAGGAAATTAAAATCTAGGTCTAAGTGATACTTGTGGTAAAAAAAATGATAATAATAATAATCATAATTAAACATGTGACGAGAAGGGGGTAAGAAATTTAAGTAATTTATTAAACACAAATTACTTTGGGGGATTAAATTTTTAAAAAAGAAATGATTGTTTTCTACATATGTTAATTAAATTTTATTAATTAAAAAGAGAAAGAGGTGGTTTTCTACACTTGCTAATTTGAGTTTTAGATAAAAAAAAGGGGGAAAGAGGGAAACTTATAAGAAATAGGAAACTAAGGGAAAAAGGGGAAACATAAAGAAAAAGGGAAATGCAAGGAAAAAGAAGAATGACTAACTTAGTAAGGAATCTTTCCTGTAAGAACTTTATAAATATGAACTCAAACATGAATTTAGTAAGGGCGTAAGTCATTTAAAATGTGTAAGGAAAATTGGGGACACAAAGGAGCAATTTTAGGAATGCTTTTAGGTGGGTGAGGGAAATAGGAGCAATTAAATAATTAATGAAAATAAATTATGGTGCAACTAGAGGGATGGGTGACATGTGTACGGGGGAGGTTTTTCTGAATTAAATTAATTGAAAATAAATTAAATTGGAATTTGGGAAATAAATCACTTAGAAACTCTATAAAAAGGATGGAGGAGGAGAAGTATGGATCTCTTCTTGATGCTTAACATTACGCTGTTGAATTTTTGACTTGACTGACTTATCTTGTGGGAGTTGGGATACTTAGCTCGGGTAACGAGTGGTAACTCGACCTTGCGAGGCAAGTTTGGAGCTAGTTGTTCTTTGGTTTAGTGTGCATGGCCCCTTTGTGGCTCGGGGGGCTCAAGGGGAAGAAGAGTACCCCTAGTGTTGGTTGGGAGGTATCGGAGAAGTCACATCGACCGGAAAGCAGGAGATGGATGGAGTGCGCACAGGACAACGACTCAGAGATGTCACCTTGGGCTACAGTACACATGCGTTTATTTGAATGGTAGATTATTATTCTTCTTGCACAATCATTACTGTACTTCTATTGTGTAAAGAAATTTATTTTACTCAGAGTTTTTAATCAAGAATTTAAAGACATTATAGATTTACGCTCCTTGCTTTTGATTTGATTCCCTTGGCAACTCAATCCTCGATTATTGTGACTATTATGTTTTGTTTTACTGATTATTGTGATTATATTGTGCTTTATCTTCTTCCCTTATCCCTAGGTCATCAGTCCATGACTGAGCAGTCAACCAGGAGCTGAATCGACGGTCCTCACTTCGGTGCATAATGACCTATAGATTATAATGCCTCATTTTTTTGTGTATGGATGATGAGTGAAGGATAATTTAGCCCAGTTGTCTACCCCTTTCTTATCTATGTGTTTTCACCCTTATTTTCCCAACATTCAACCCACTCTTCTTGGCACCTTACACCCAATGATTTGTATTTATTGTTACCACAACAACTCCATCATTTACTCTGTGATTTATTATATTTTGATGGCAACTGACTCTGAGTTTTTAATACATCTGGCCTGCGAATTTCCTCTGCAATTCAATATATTTTGATGGAAAAATTACCTTGTGTTTTCACTACATCTGGCCTTCTAAATTACTCTACAATTTATTACATTGATGCCAAATTTTACGCTGCGTTTTTTATTGTTCCATTGACTGCGAATTTACTTTATTTTACTTTTCTTTAGGTGAAAATTTCAATGTGATGTTCATATATATTTGACTGTGAGTGACCATTTTATTATCTTCGTTTTACCCAACCCTTACCACAACATGGATTGCATCGATTGGCATTGACTGGATTGGTTTGAATGGCTATTTTCTATACCTCTGCGATTGTAGTTATGTTTTTGTTTTACAGTGCAAATTATTATGCAGCAATTAAATGAATGTATTAATTTCATAGAGTTTTTGCACAACGATTATTGGCATTGATTAATTCCGTAGAGTTTTTAAATTCCATTAATGTATTTAAACACTGCTTGTTGCTGGAAATGTAATTTAAACCAATGATTTTACCTTTATTATGACAACCATTGTAATAACAACAACATTATGGACAACAAACTAATGTTGTTTATATCTATTCTATTGACAACAAAATTAGATGTAAGGTGCAGCGATACCAAGCATTAATAAACGATAGCAATAAGATTGACTGTGTTTTTTTCCCCTGAGAATGATTCGGTTTTACCATAAAATGAATGATTTTTTACCCTGTGAATGGTTGTGTTTTACCTTGTGATTGACTGCGTGTTTACCATGCAAATATATGCATTTTTAATATGTCATGACAACAACATCATATTTTCTTGCTCGGTGATTTCATCTATATTTGTGCCAGCCATACCCTCCATTTACTGAATGTGAACTGATTACTCGTTGACATCATTTTATATAAACCATTTATCTCTGCGTTGGTTAGACAGTATTACCTCTGTTCTAATTAGAAATAAAGTCTTTTGACAGTGTTGAATATACATATCTGAGTTTTATTTAAAGCATTCTATATATAGAGATCTACAACATACATTGAATGTATATAGTGATCTACAACCTTATAAACATAGAGCGATATATAGTTGTCTAAAGGATGGAAATATAAATTAGACAACAATTTCATCATTTGCATCCTTAGTGTTAAAATATTTATTATCTATCATTAGTGTTAGACTTATTAATAGATAGCCAGTTTGATAGAAAGGATTCATAAGATGATAGTGAATTTATATATTTTATTAGACAACATTATCGTGTGTTAAATAGACAAAGATGTCATGTAGTTAATAGAGAGAGATACCACTCTTTTGGTAGAGAGAATTAGTTTATATTATTGGATAGCAATAGCATATAATTGTTAGTCAATGAATAATATCGTTTCTGTTCAAGGTGAACAAACTCCACATAAGCCATCCTCATAATGGAACTTTTAATCAAACATCTTACATAAATTTAAGTACCTCAACTAACATATCTTTTAAAGTGAATTGAACTTGAAGAAAAATAAAAGTAGATTGTGATAGAAATTATTAAATTTATACTAATACTAAATGATGCAAAAGTTTAAGAAATATTGGATTTTTATTAAACAAAATAGGAGTATCCTTTGTTACACAAAATGATAAATGTTGAATTAATAAGATTGTTAGACATAATGGTTTGTTGGCATAATAGTTCAATTTCTTGTGCAAGATTAATGGTTGAGGGATTAGTAGTTTTAATTTCTAAAAGCAACTAATAGTTTAACAATTAATTGGTGACTATGTGCCTTGCACCTTAAGTCGAGATGGAAAGGGTGGTTGGTCATAGTCGTTTCACCTATAGGCTTCCTTGTAGGAAACAAGAATCCTCTGGTCATTCGCGTAATTTAAATTGAGTGTTGTCATATTGTGTCCTGTCGAAATGATGCTTGGGTGTGTGGGTATCGTCTTCTTGACATTTATTTCGGTCTCCTAGCACATGGGATTTTTTTTGAGTCTGTGGTCCAGATAGGCTATGTTGTGTCATGGTTATTGTCACGCCTATCACCTAGCAATGTTGGCAAATATTGAACAAGCAACGAATGTGTGTTGATGGTTGTTGTCATTGATGGCAACAGCGGAGATGGCAAGATAAGAAGGATAAAACCCTTTAAGGATTCGAGGAGAATAAGCTCAGGAGGCATAGCGCTCTTATATGGGAAAGGAGCATAGGAAAGAGAACAAGAGTCGTCGGATCTCACTCGGAAAACCCGACAGCCGTCAGATCTGCAAAAGATGCGAGGGAGATAAGTCATCGGAGAATCGGGGATCGGGACTTTGCAGTGTCCAATTCATTCGACATTGAAAACTCTGAAATCGCGATATGCGATTTCGTGAACTGATGACAGCCGTTAAATCAAGAAGAGATCGTGACCATCCACGTGTAAATAGGAGGCTTCATCGGAGAATCGGGAATCGGAGTTTCACGAGTCTCGTGAACAATGACAACGAAAACCTCGAAATCGCGATATGCAATTTCGCGATGTAATCGCAGCCGTTGAGCCAAGACTGCATCTGAACCGTTGATTCAACTCATGAAAGAAGACCACGTCAGCAAAGGGACACGTGGCACAACCAGGGAATGACAGGTGTCAGGCAGATTCAACACTTCAGGCACATGAAAGTCACGAATCAGAGTGACATGTGGCAGGATCTAACACGTGTCAAACCACGTGTGACATCAGTAGAGGCATCGATGATCGGGACCGTTCATCTAAGGGACAAGTGTCGAAGATCCAAGGCACCATCGGCATATCGGACATCGGGAAATCGGAGTTCCTGAAGTTGAAGGAAACGAGAGATCGAAGGTCTCGAAATCCCGAAGGAATCGAGACTGTCCATCTGAGGGACAGGTGTCGGCATATCACCGATCGGGATATCGGAGATTCTGGGCACAAAGGTTTTGTGCATTTCAAAATCGCGATCCGCGAAATCCCGATGAGTGGGGTACAACTGTCAGCACAACAGCGAAGGAGGACAGAGGATTAGTGGATGCCAACTGTTAGAGATAAGGATGCAGTTACAGGTAACGGTCACGTGAACCAGGGTCAGCCAAGGGGGCCTGAAACACATCGGGAAATCGACGATCGGGAATCACCGGGTGAATGCATTGATGCATCACAAACCCCGTAGCCCCGACGGGGTTAGGTTGTGGTCATGGGTAATGGTCATATGGACCATTGTGTAGCCGGATGGGGATAAAGCTTGGGAAATCGAGGATCGGGAATCCTGGAGGCATGTACATCGTGACATCGAAAACATCGAAACCCCGATGAGCGGTCTAACCGAGGTCATGTGTTGACGGTCTTATGGGGCTAAGGCCTATATCCAGCAGGGCTAGCATATGGAATGCCGAAACTTGATTTGAAAAGGCACGGATAGGTTTAATTCGAATTTCAAAACGGGGCCTGATTTCCTCCGGGTAATAAATATGGGACCTGATAAGCGTTGAACGGGTTCTGGACCAATGGGTATAAGAAGGGGTCGATGCTCTTCCTACAGTTGTGYTGGGCAGAGACAAAGGAGGACTGTGATAGGTCGTAGAGGTCCTTTTTGCAGGGCGCAGAGRCCATTTTCTGACAGTGGGGATAGCTACTGGCGGGTGAGGTCATTTTTGCAGACAGCATGGAAGATTTGAAGAAAGAGGAACCTCCTTTTGGCAGTTGGGCGGCAGATCTACATTGACAGAGAGATCTCTACTGTGGGTTCAGCAAACTCGAGATCAGAAGCATCATCTCCAGGTTTATTGAGTTGCTTAATATGTGTCCTTTGGTAACTGCCTGACAGTCTGTTGATCTGTGTTTACTCTTGAGATAATTTATGTTACTATCATAACCACTAGATGAAACTGCCTGATCCAGTGTGAAAATTAATGAAACGTGGTCAGCACTGAGTATGAGGGTTAAACCCTTCAGCAGTAGCATTCTACCAGTAGAAACTGGTGCTATCTTCAGGGGGTTGAAGCTTCCTTCCAGGAAAGGCTGGTAAACGAGAGAAGGTTGTAGCCTTCTGCAGGTAGAAGCCTGCGTACTAGTATGAGTCTGAACTAGTACATTGTTGTAGAATGTTTTCTTAATAATAATCATTGAAGACAGAGACAACATCAGCGGTGGTTTTCTCCCTATTTGGGTTTCCACCTAAAATCCTGGTGTTCATGTGTCCTATTCATCTGTGTTAGTTTATTTTGTTGAATTATTGTTTAAAGGACATCTGATGAATGAAGAAAAACCATAATATGATCCCTGGATGCACTACTTCTTTCATAAGAATATACAATAACTGGTCTCTATAAAGTAGACTAAGATTTTTCAGGGAAAGAAAAGTGAAAAATTGTTAATAGCTCAAAATACTGATTCACCCCCCTCTCAGTATTTTTCCAACAAGCAATGCATGATTCCTGTTGAGGGGATCATTGCATGCCCTAATGGATAGAGGAAAATGATAACTTGGCCAGATTGTGTGCTTCCCGTTGTGGGTGTCATTCATTGTAGTTGATGTTGGTTCTTGGGATGTAATGCCTTCAGGCGTTGGTTTTGCACACCATGTAGGTTTATAGTTACTGGTCGTCGAGGCTGTTGTGTCAGGAATGTGGAATTTTCCTTTATCTTGTAGGCGTTGTCGTGTTTGTTTCGGGTAGGTAGTTGTTTATAACTGTCTTGATTTTCGCTTGTTTCGCCTAGTTTCCCGTTGTGCTTGTGTGTTGAGTCGTTGTCGTCTATTTTTTGATCTGCATGTCTGGTGTTTGTCATCAAGTTGTGTGGTACAATTTTTGTCGTCATTGCCATCCTTCCTAAAAATAAAACATAAAATGGCACTTTTTTCTCCACTTGTAGTCATAATGACAAGGGTCCTTACATATGGTATCAGAGGGGGTTTCGACCCGCGACTTGGGATCATTACGACTTTCATTGATTTGATTTCTAGTTATAAGGTTGCTAATTAATTTGAGTTGTATTCGTGCAGGTGATCATGGTTAGAGGACATTGTAGAGGCAGATGATGGGGTGTTATGAGAGGAGGCGCGTCGCCTCCAGTAGAAACCAGGCCTGAGGGTTCTAGCCCCCAAGGAGACGAACAAGTTGTTGGGCAAGAGAAGATAGTAGTGGGTGATGTGATTGGGCTGATGAGGTCCTTTAAGAGTATTTCTGAGGCACTGATCAGTCGTTTGGATAGAGATGAGGCCAGGGCACTAGCACCCCCTGAGGGTCCACTGTGTTCTCTAGTCGGTACTGGTAGCATTCATTGTGAACTTGAGAAGGTCAAATTTTCTGAGTTCTTTAGTGCCCCGGACGGCGTAGCCACTGAGGCATGGTTGGAGAATATGGCGATGTGATTTGCACTTCGTGACTATACCTCCAACATGAAGGTCTGCATGGTGGTATTTAAACTAAATGGGAGCACTCTTCTATGTTGGAAGACACTACTGCCACAACTGAACATGGTCATCGAAGACGTGTCATGGGAAATGTTCGAGAAATGGTTCCAAGAGAGGTACCTATCAGAGGAATTCATTGAGTGATAACTCAACGAGTTCAAAGCTTTGCGACATGGCGACCATAGGGTTCCCGATTATGAGGCCTGTTTTATGGAGTTTCTTTGGTATGCTCTACACTTCAATAACGAGAAACTTAAGGTCAATAGGTTCTTGTTTGGCCTTAATGTTAGCATACGTGAAAAGGTTAGCATAAGCAGAGGAGGAGCTTATCAGCAGGGGTCAGAGAAGGACTCCGGCGAGACCAGCATGGTAGGTGTCGTCTAGTGCGCAACAACATCAGACACCAACGAAACATACTCCAGGATATCGTGGCTTCCAGAGAGGATCCACTTTCACTACACCTCAGCGATGAGCACCTTAGCAGTTGACTCCTTACAAAGGACCACAATATCAATAGTAGTGTCATTTGCAGCCACAACAATTTAGGCCTGTTCAATAGAACAGACTAGGATTCTAGGTCGGTGGGCCATCAACTTCTACTTCGGGTACTAGGAGTACTAGACCAAAGAAGGGGTGTTGGACATGTGGAGAACCACACTACTAGCATGACTTCCCAGTGGAGAGGACTAAAGAATCTGGATCAACTAGACCCTCTACCATGGGAGATTTGGGAAAGCCCCATAGGATTCATGTAGTGGGGAATAACCACCAGGCAGAGCACCAGTTGGTTGTTCTCGATACTTCAAGTACCATTGCTGACCAAACCCTTATTATTTTGATAGATCTCGGTGCTAGGGAGAGTTTCATTTCAGGTGTAGTGCTAAAGAGGATTAAGGTAAAGGCAGTCGAACATGATGCATTTATCTTTGTAGAGATGGCTTCGATAGATAAACATAAGGTTGGAGGAAGGGTTACAGGTTGTACCCTTAACTTGGGAGAGTTTGTCACCAGGACTAGCTTGTATTTCATGATCTTAGGATCTTACAACATTATGATCGGTATGGACTGGTTGGAATCACATGAGGTGATACTCAACTATAAAATTAAATGATTGAGCTTGGTCGATGAAAAGGGATAAAGACGCGTGATTGTAGGTCAGAACCAAGGAATTTCCTTGAGGTTCATCTCTTCCATGCAGTTACAGAAGAGCATGCAGAAGGGGTGTAATATTTATGTGATCCTTGCGCTAAACGATAAGGGAGTAGCAGAAGGTATAAAACACCTTCCAGTGGTGAGAGATTTTATAGACATATTTCTGGAGGAGTTACCTGGGATGTCTTCAGAGAGGAAATTAGATTTTACCATAGACCTTAAAATGGGGACTAAAGCGATAGCAAGAACGCCCTATCGAATGTCGACCCTGGAGTGATAGGAGTTGAGAATGCAATTGAAGGAGTTGTTGGACCTAGGACTGATACGTCCTAGTGTGTCACTGTGGGGTGCACCTTCTATTTTCATATGAAAGAAGGATAGGTAGTGGAGAATCTACATTGACTACCGTCAATTGAACAAGGAAATGATCAAGAATCAATATTCATTCCCAAGGATTGATGATCTATTTCGTCAGGTGAAAGGTGCGATGGTGTTTTCAAAGATAGACTTGAGATCAGGGTATCACTAGTTACATATCATGGAGGATGACTTCCCTAAGACCACATTTAAGATGAGGTTTGGACATTATGAGTTTGTTGTGCTACCGTTTGGACTGATGAACGCCCTAGGGGTATTTATGAGTTTGATGAACGGGGTGTTCCGCGAGTACTTGGACAAGTTCGACCAAGTATTCATTAAAGACATTTTGATTTACTCTCAGAGGATGGAGGAGGATGACGAGCACTTGCGCTTGGTACTAGAGTGTCTGCGAGAGAACACATTTTATGGGAAATTGTCTAAATGCTCATTTTATCAATCGAAGATTCACTACTTAGGGCATGTCATCTTTGGCAAAGGTATCTCCATGGATCCAGCAAAGGTCAAGGCTATTATGTAATATCCTGCGTCAACGAATTTAACGGAAGTGCGTAGCTTCATGGGTTTAGCAGGATACTATCGATGATTCGTCGAGGTAGTTTCGAAGATAGCAAATTTGATCACAAAATTGCAGAAGAAGAACAAGAATTTTGTTTGGACTGAGAAATGTGCGGAAGAATTTTGGAGGCTCAAGGAGTTGTTGACAATAGAACTGATAATAAGTGTCCCTGACATGGATGCATACTTCTTGGTATGTACTGACACATCCAAGGAATGCTTAGACATAGTCTTGATGCAAGACAGTCGAGTGATCACTTACATATCGAGGAAGTTGAGAAGGCATGAGGAGAACTATGCGACACATGATTTGGAGTTGTTAGATATTGTATATTCCTTAAGAGTGTGGAGACACTACCTTATTGGATGAAAATTTGAACCAAAAATGGACCACTATGAACTACAACACATATTTACACAAAGCAACCTGAACACGTGACAACGACGTTGGTCGGAATTTCTTAGAGAGTATGAATTCAAGATTACTTACATAAAGGGAACAATTAACAAAGTGGTTGGTGCATTGAGTCGGAGACTATGCATCTTTTCTGTGTTTCCTCTTCAGATGAATCTATGTGAAAATATTCTAACTTTACAGCGTGATGATGACTGGTACAAAGAGGTCAATGATTTTATCGGACAAAACAAAATGATGGTACCAAGATTTGAAGGATTTACATTTGACAATGATGGATTATTGATATTTAAAAATCGTATTTACGTACCACCGAACGACGAGTTGAGGATTTTGATACTAAACGAGGCTCACAGAGCAGTGTACATGACTCACCCAGGAGTCACGAAGATGAGGAAAGACCTTAAACCCTTATTCTTCTGGAAAGGAATGAAGGTAGACATAGTCAACTGTGTCCAGATGTATAGAATGTCAGTAGGTGAAGGTTGAACATAGACATGCAAGAGGATTACTACAACCTCATGCTATTCTAGAATCGAAATGGGAGGTCATTTCAATGGATTTCATTGTTGGATTTCCACTGACGGCAAGGAGACACGACTCGATTTTTGTGGTAGTCAACACTCTGATGAAGAGTGCTCATTTTATTCCTTTGTGTACAACGTATCAGGCACCTAACATAGCTATATTGTTCATCAGTGTGATTTTGAGGTTGTATGGCATGCCTAAGAGGATTATATTCAATCAAGGATCGGAGTTTACTGGATGATTTTGGACTAGTTTCCAAGAGGACTTAGGAACCCAACTTAACTTTAGTACTGTGTATCACCCTGAGACAAATGGGAAGATCGAATAAAAAAACCAAGTCTTGGAAGATAGGTTACACATGTACATGATGGACCAATAGAAGTGTTGGGAGAAATTATTGCCACTGATAGAATTTTGTTATAACAACAATTACCAAAGAACCATTAAGATGGCGTCTTTCGATTTTCTTTATGGGAGACCATGTCGGATGCCTTTGAGTTGGGATCGGCTTGCGGATAGGGTCCTGGTGGGACCAGAAGTGATCCAATAAATGGAATATCAAATGAAAACAATAATACAAAGGATCAAAGAAGTGAAGGATCGACATAAGAGTTATGTCGATGCGCGTCATGTTGACCGTAGTTACGAAGTTGGCAATCGAGCCTTCTTGCAGGTAAAACTGCATAAGAGTTTAATCAAGTTTGGAAAGGGAACTAAAATCTCTCCTAGGTTCATGGGACCTTTCGTAATTGTGGAGAGGAAGGGGCCCATGGCCTATCGACTAGCCTTGTCTTATTCTTTGAGGCATATGCACGATGTTTTTCACGTATTTGTTTTGATACATTATATTAGTGATCCTACACAATTTATTAACATGAGTTCCTTGTAGGTATCGGATGAGGGGGTTCTCACGGATGATCTGATCTGCATCCTGGATCATCGCATTCGACAGCTACGATGTCAAATAGTAGATCAGGTCAAGGACTAGTGGGACAACTATAGTCCGCACTCGACGACCTAGGAGGATGCATATGATATCTGCCAACAGTTTTCATTTTTATTTGATAGATAGACTTATGATACTGTGATACACATTATTTTGGCACTTATATACTATGAAACTTTGGGACAAAGTTTAGACCAAGAGGGGGTGTATGTAACATCCCACTCTTGTGTGCACTGAGCGAACTTATTCTTTGAGGACACTTGCTTGCAAGTGATCCAAATTATTATACTATTGGTCATTTGATTATGATTATGGGGAATTATGGATGTGATTATATGCTATTTCTTGTATTTACATAGACAGGTGTTATTGAATGGGTTCTCTTGAGTGTGCAAGACTTTAGACCTCGAGGATGCAGAGGCATTGATGAAACCCCTTGGACTCTGGATCGAGTCAGGGAGTGAACTATTGGGGTTGATTATTGTAGATATGACATATGTACATTTAATTAGATGTTATGATGATTAACTTTTATTTCTGACATGATTTGTTTATGATGCAGGGTGATGATAGATTATCGACCAAACTCACATGTGGAGTAGAGGGGTCATGCACGACAACCAGATACATTGAGGGAGAGATGTGGACAACAGCCCTACCACAACCTACTAGCACTCATGTCATAGCTCAAACTGTAGGTTAACGATTACCTAGTTCGAGAAGACCCACGATGTCATGAGGGAAGACTGTGATAGTTTCTCACGATGATTATAAGGGGCACACAATAAGGCAGGGGCCTTATTCCTTAGAGGCCCTTAGTCTCCCAATAGATCACCTGGTGGATTATTGAGTCCAGGGGTTTTTTATGTCTACCAAGTCAGTCAAGAGGCGAGTAGCACCCTTAGAGCACATAGTGCATTCTGAAGGGCACGTCACACAAGGAAAATGGAAAGAGGCAAGTGACACCCTTAGAGCACGTAGTGCGTCCTGAAGGGCACGCCACGCAAGGAAAATTGAAAGAGGCGAGTGGCACCCTTGGAGCACCTAGTGCGTCCTGAAGGGCACATCGCAATTTTGACGAGTAAGTGAATAAACCTAGTTAGAATTAAAATGAAGGACGTGATAGTTAAGGTTTAAAACAATTTTCCCTAATAAAAATGTTGCCCAGCCTAGGAAATTAAAACCTAGGTCTAAGTGATACTTGTGGTAAAACAAAATGATAATAATAATAATCATAATTAAACATGTGACGAGAAGGGGGTAAGAAATTCAATTAATTTATTAAAAACAAATTACTTTGGGGGATTAAATTTTTAAAAAAGAAATGATTGTTTTCTACATATGCTAATTAAATTTTATTAATTAAAAAGAGAAAGAGGTGGTTTTTATACACTTGCTAATTTGATTTTTAGATAAAAAAAAAAGGGGGAAAGAGGGAAACTTAAAAGAAATAGGAAACTATGGGAGAAAGGGTAAACATAAAGAAAAAGGGAAACGCAAAGAAAAAACAGAATGACTAACTTAGTAAGGAATCTTGTATTAAAGAACTTTCTAAATATGAACTCAACTAGGAATTTACTAAGGGTGTGAGTCATTTAAAATGTGTAAGGGAAATTGGGGACACCAATGAGCGATTTTAGGAATGATTTTAGGTGGGTGACGGAAATAGGAGTAATTAAATAATTAATGAAAATAAATTATGGTGCAACTAGGGGGATGGGTTACATGTGTACTGGGGAGGTTTTTCTGAATTAAATTAATGAAAAATAAATTAAATGGGAATTTGGGAAAGAAATCACTTAGAAACTCTATAAAAAGGATGGAGGAGGAGAAGTATGGATCTCTTCTTGATGTGTAATGTTATGCTGCTGAATTTTTTACTTGACTGACTTATCTTGTGGGAGTTGGGATACCAAGCTCAGGTAACGAGTGGTAGCTCGGCCATGCGAGGCAAGCTGGGTGATAGTTGTTCTTTGGTTTAGTGTGGGTGGCCCCTTTGCGGCTTGAGGGGCTCAGGGGGAACAAGAGTACCCTTAGCATTGGCTGGGAGGTATCGATGAAGTCAACTTCGATCGGAAAGCAGGAGATGGACAGAGCACATGTTGGACAATGACTTAGAGCTATCACCTTGGGCTATGGTACGCATGAGTTTATTTGAATGGCATATTATTATTCTTCTTGCGCTTTCATTACTGTACTTCTATTGTGTAAATAAATATGTTTTACTCATAGTTTTTAATTAAGAATTTAAAGACATTATGGATTTACACTTGCTGCTTTTGATTTGATTCCCTTGGCAGCCCGATCCCCGATTGTTGTCATTGTTCTGTTTTTTTTTAATGATTATTTTGATTAGATTAGGCTTTATCTTCAACCCTTATCCCTAGGTCATCAGTCCATGCCTAAGAAGTCATCCAGGAGCCCAATTGACGGTCGTCACTTTGGTGCATAGCGACCTATAGATTCTAATGCCCTTGTTTTATATGCATGGATGATGAGTGAAGGATAATTTATCCCAGTTGTCTACCCCTTTCTTATCTTTGCATTTTCACCTTTTTTTCCCCAGCATTCAACCCACTCTTCTTGGCACCTTACACCTATCAATTTGTATTTATTGTTAGCACAATAACTCCATCATTTACTTTGCTATTTGTTATATTTTCATGGCAACTGACTCTGATTTTTTAATACATCTAACCTGCAAATTTCCTCTGCAATTTAATATATTTTGATGGATAAATTACCTTGTGTTTTCACTACATCTAGCCTGGGAAATTCCTCTGCAATTTATTACATTGATGGCAAATTTTACACTGTGATTTTTACTATTCCATTGACTGGGAATTTACTTTATTTTACTTTTCTTTGGGTGCAAATTTCAATGCGATGTTGATATATATTTGACTGCAAGTTACCATTTTATTGTCTTTGTTTCACCCAACCCTTACCACAACGTGGATTGCATTGATTGGAATTGAATGGAATGGCTTGAATGACTATTTGTTATACCTCTATGATTGTAGTTATGTTTTTTTTTTTAACACTGCGAATTATTATGCAATGATTAAATGAATGTATTAATTTCATAGAGATTTTACACAACGATTACTGGGATCGATTAATTCCATAGATTTTTTTAAATTCCATTAATGTATTTAAACACTGCGTGTTGCTGACAGTGTAATTTAAACCAACGATTTTACCTTTATTATGACAGTCATTGTAACAACAACAACATTCTGGAAAAAAAACTAATGTTGTTGATAACTATTCTATTGATAGGGAAATTAGATGTAAGGTGAAACGATACCAGGAATTAATAAATGATAGCAATAAGATTGACTGCATTTTTTTTCCCCTGAGAATGATTGCATTTTACCATAAGAGGATTGAATTTTTACAATGTGAATGGTTGTGTTTTACCCTGTGATTGACTATGTGTTTACCATGAAAATATATGTGTTTTTGATATGTCATGATAGCAACATCAAATTTTCTTGCTCAGAGATTGCATCTATATTTGTGCCATCCATACCCTCCATTTACTGACTACAAATTGATTAATCGTTGACAACGTTTTATATAAAGCATTTATCTCTACGCTGGTTAGACAGTATTACCTTTGTTCTAATTAGAAAGAAAGTCTTTTGACAACGTTGAATATCCATATCTGAGTTTTATTTAAAGCATTATACATATAGCGATCTACAACATACATTGAATATATATAGTGATCTACAACGTTATCAACATAGAGAGATATATAGTTGTCTAAAGGATGGCAATATAAATTAGACAACAATATCATCATTTGCATCCTTAGTGTTAAAATATTTATTATCTATCATTAGTGTTAGACTTATTAATAGACAACCAGTTTCATAGACATCATTCATAAGATGATAGTGAATTTATATATTTTATTAGATAACATTATCATGTGTTAAATAGACAGAGATGTCATGTGGTTAATAGAGAGAGATACCACTCTTTTGGTAGAGAGCATTAGCTTATATTATTGAATAACAATAGCATAATTGTTAGTCAATGAATAATATTGTTTCTATTCAAGGTGAACAAACTCCATATAAACCATCTTCATAATGGAAATTTTAATCAAACATCTTACATACATTTAATTATGTCAACTAACATATCCTTTAAATTGAATTTAACTTGAAGAAAAATAAAAGTAGATTGTGATAGAAATTATTAAATTTATACTAATACTAAATGATGCAAAAGTTTAAGATTTATTGGATTTTTATTAAACATAATAGGAGTATCCTTTGTTAGATAGAGTGATAAATTTTGAATTAACAAGATTGTTAGACATAAGGTTTGTTGGCATAATAGTTCAATTTATTGGGAAAGATTAATGGTCAAGGGATTAGTAGTTTTAATTGCTAAAAAAAACTAATAGTTTAACAGTTAATTGGAGACTATGCACCTTATGCCTTAAGTCAAGTTGGAAAGGGTGGTTGGTCATAGTCATTTCACCTACAGGATTCCTTGTAGGAAACAAGAATCCTTCGGTCATTCATGAAATTTAAATCGAGTGTTGCCATCTTGCATCCTGTTGACATGATGCTTGGGTGTGTGGGTATCGTCTTATTGACAGTTATTTTGGTCTCCTAGAATGTGGGATTTTTCTTCAGTCTGTGGTCCATATAGGTTATGTTGTGCCAGGGTTATTTCCATGCCTATCACCTGACGACGAATTGATTCTTGCTGAGGGGATCATTGTTGACCCTAATGGATATAGGTGAATGATAACCTGGTCGGAGTCTGTAATTCATCTTGTGGGTGTCGTTCATTGTAGTTAATGTTGGTGCTTGGGTTGTAACTCCTTCAGGCGTTGGTTTTGCATGCCATAGAGGTTTATAGTTATTGGTCATTGAGATCGTTGTGTTGGGAATGTGGAGGTTGTCCTTTATCTTGTAGACATTTTCATGTTTATGTTAGGTAGGTAGTCGTTTCTAACAGTCTTTTTTTTCACTTGTTTTTCCTAGTTGCTCATTGTGCTAGTGTGTAGAGTTGTTTTCGTCTGTTGCCTGATCTATGTGCCTAGTTGTTGTGAGTGGGTAATCCCTCTATGGACTAGCAATTAGGGTTGAAATATACATGCAGAAAAGACCTAAATATGTCTAATTTCTACCGTTGTCCCAGACCTAATCCCCATTATTCTTAAGCAAATACATAGTTAAGTGAGCATACCTTATTATGGGCATTTGATGTAGATCCTTCCTTACACTTGATCATTCTTTGATTGCATCTCTCCTCCCAAGGCTGACCTGCATTCACACAAAGCAAACAACAAACTCCTCATGAATTCGATATATAGATTAATGGGTTAGAGATTCGATAAACAAGTATACAAAAAATCATAAGAACCTCATATGGTGGGACGGGAAAATTATCTCTTTATTATTAACTTCAACAAATCAACTTACAATGATGAAGCCAGTTGTTGCTCCACAAACCTGGTCCTGGGCTCCTCTTCAATTGTCCTCCAACTTCTTTGCTCTATCTTTCTCTTTGCACAAGGAAGGCTAAAGGGTTGGGACAAAGGGAATATACAATTGGGTATAATTTCTCTACTATGTCTTTTCCTCTTCCAAATGGGACCCCTAACCCTTCTTTTATATGATAGAAGAAGCTAGGTATTTGGATGAAACCTCATCCATGCATGGTCGGAAGGTTCAGTTAACTCACCCAAAGTTGTGTGTTCCATCAACAACTTTCCCTTTTTCATGCTTTTGTACATACACACGGGCTATTTTGGGTCAGCGAGTGTGTACACGCATGCAGTAATAGAGCAGGGTGTGTGGGCCTTTATAACAAGTGTTTTTAAGAAGATTTGTTCAACAGTGCTTTAGAAAAGAAGGGATCTAAGATGGCCTGATGCCAAGTAAGCATGTATGGTGAAAATTAGGGTTATAACAGATTCCCCCTAATGTGTGAGGTCAGAAGAGCATCTGATGGCTGAAATAAATTACCAATCTTTACTGATGTGCTGAACAAGTGAGCCCAGGGACCAGATATTGGGAGGCGTCGTCTGCAAAAATAACAATTGTCTTACCGAGGCGGGCATACCCATGCTCGGGATAAAATAAATGAATGGCTACCAATCAAATACACTATATATCCATGTCATATAACTATATAAAGTGTAGCCGCGAACAATACACAATGGAGCTACATCTCAAAATCAAAAAGATATACATGTAGAGTATACATATTCTCAGAAGTTGATAAGGCATGATGGCTAGAGATGAGGTCTTCAGAGCTCGAGAAACAACTTCAAAATATTCAAAACTTTGATAGGAGTGTAATATGAGTGTATGACTTCACTACCCAAAGGTCTTCGACGGCTCGTCGGTCATGGACTAGAGAATCTTGATGATCAGACTGAAGGCTTCATTGATTTTGAACAAAGACTTGATTGGACATTCAGGATGGATGGGTATGAGGGCAGGAGACAAACTGTAGAGGGGACGAATCAGGCTTGGTAGAAACTTCCCTTGGACAACAGCACAACAAATGATGAGACTTAGGTAGTATGGCATTAATCATAATTTTACGAAGAAGGAGGCAATGTAAACTCTCCATATGTTTGGAAGAATAACCAAATGGAGGAGGACACAACTCTATGTAGCGAGAACAACTTCCTAAGGTCATATTACATCCCATAGTTTGACGAACAAACGGACATATGTGCTTTATCCAAGGGTGACTTATTGTGCTTCCAATAAAGAAAATACTTTTTCCTTCCTCTTTTTGGGGTATATTTGATTTTTTTGTCTTTTTCAATGATTTTGGAAAAAAGAATAAAGGAATGTTACGTTACAATGGAGGAATGAGTGTTACAAACATACAAGTTCAAGGCGCAAGGACAAGACTGATGTTCATAATAATGATACTTGGGAAAAATCCTCCGAGGACCAAGGGTGTTAAGACGCAGAGGCAAATAGCTACAAGGCTTGCGTATAATATATGCTTCATATGGTTCAGCTGGGAGCAACATGGAGCCATCATTTAGACCAAAGACGCCGGTATGCAAATGTGGTTAACAAAACACACAATGGTAACGTCCTTTGATGTAAGTTTAACGAGCCCAAAGAAGGTAAGCTCGGTGTTTTTTCATATTTAGAGAGTCTGAAAAGACGTAAAAGGAAACTCGATTGGGGTACCTTTTTCGAAGGTAGTCTTGTCAATTTGAAAAAGGGGTAAACTAGCACCGACAAGATGTCTATTCAAAACCATTTTAACGAGTGTGATAAAGACAAGATCACTTAGCGATTTTTTCATTTTTAAGGAGTCTAAAAAAAGATTAACTATGGACTCCGTCAGGAATGTTCTTCTGGACCATTTTAATGAGTGTGAAAGAATAAGGTCACTCGACGATCTTTTCAATTTTAGAGAGTCTGAAAAGATCTTAACTATGGACTCCGTGGGGGTTCATTTTTCATAAATTTAGTCCCTCAGGCCTGAAAAAGGGTTAAAATGATACCTAAGAGTACTCTTCTAGAGAACTGAAGTTCCATAGGGTATACCTTTGTTCGTACAGTTGACCGTCCGGACTGAAAAAGGGGTAAACTACCCCTGAACAGATGTGACTTCAAATTTCAGTTTAACGAGCGTGAAAGTCCACAAGATCGCTCAACAATATTTTCATATTTAGAGGGTCTGAAAAGGGCTTAAAAGAAGACATGTTATATCTTTTGGGAGTCCTGAGGGTGAGGTCAAAAAGGAATCATGCAAAGGAGGCTCAAACTCATAATCAGGAGAAACAACAAGGAATCCCGAGCCTATAGTGATTAGAGACAGCATGGACACCATAATGCAACCAGGATCTACCTAGGGCATCCATGTTCAGGTAAGCTCTACCACAAACTTGCGACACTTATAAAGAAGCAAAGATGGTTATGTGTCGCAACCTGATGGGATCGATCCTATGGCAAAGGAAAAAAGACAATGAGATACAAAAGTCAGGGTAGAAACCTAACCCATATGCTCAAGTTGATCATCAGAAATTTTGCCACGGACCATCGAAAGTTACCCAAACTGTGGAGGCAAGCCTCCGAGTGTGCTAGCTAGCACCGTTCGCATACCCAATGAACACCTTGGGTTCACTTGAAATCTGCCATAGTGATGAAAGATACATTAAAATGACACATCCATAACACTAAAAAAACTAGAAAGTAATAGTACAAAGACTATACATATGTTACAAAAAGTTACCCATGGTGACCTGCCTATGAGTAATACTTCTTGATGTAGAGTCCATTTCTAGGCTCTGCCAAGGCATTCCATTCAAACTCAACCAGATGATAAGCACCCTTCTTTAGAACCTCTTTTATGATGAAAGGTTTGAACCACATGGGTTTGAATTTTCCTGCCCCTAGGGGGTCCTTATCTTGTTCATAGACCAAGACAAGGTCGCCTTCAGAAAAAATATGAGGATGAACGGACCTATCATATTGAAACTTGAATTTATGTTTGTGAGCCTCATTGAAAAGGGCTACATCACGACGCTACTCATTGAGCTACTCAAGTTATAATAACTACTCTTCAAGTGGAGAAGTGTCTGACAATAATTGTACTGCCAACTTTAGAGACAGGATCTACCATTCGATAGGTAAGACTGCCTCCAGCTCATAAACAAGTTGGAAAGGTGAAAAACCGGTTGCAATCTTAACAGACATTCGGTAAGCCCATAATGTCGAGTATAACATCAAATGCCAATTTGACTTGGCTAAGTTGATCGTTCGCTATAGAATGGTCTTAAGAGTTTTATTCATAGCTTCTACCTGACCATTTGCTTGGGGGTAGTAGGGTGGCGAATGTTCCTGTAGTAACCCAAGATTTGAATTTAACTCAGTCATCATCTAGTTTTGAAAGTGACTTCCATGGTCAGTGACAATCTCCCTCGGGACACCGAACCTTGCTATTATCTGGTTGAATAAAAAGAGAGTTGTAGTCTCTCCATCATGTTTAAACGTTGGCATAGCTTTGACCCACTTTGTGAATTATTCTATGGCTACAATGATGTAACAATGCCCCCTTGATGAAGGAGGGTTTCATGTAGTGTAATCAATCCCCCACTTGGCGAAGGGACCAACTGTGATGACAAGAAACATGGGAGCGAGATGTGCCCTCATCTTTTGAGAGAAAATTTGGCACAGATGGCACTTCTTGACCAATTCGATACAATCTTTGATTAGTATCGGCCAAAAGTAACCTTCTCATAGAATCTTTTGGGTTGTTTCCAACCCAGAAAAATGACCACCACAGGCTCCGGTATGGAAATCGTTAAGCATGATAACTTCTTCCTCGTGAGTGATACATCAGAGAAGGATGCATTCTACACCTCGCTGATACAATGTATCATCGAGTATGAGATAATTCTTAGCCTGATGACATATGTGTCGACGCTCATCATGAGAAGCAGAGGTGGGGAAATTTAAAGTATGGAGATAGGTAAGTATATCTCTGTACTAGGGATTCGTAGAGATGATCAAGAACATATCTCCTCAGATAGGCAACTCTTCGGGAACAAGATCACCTAACTCAACCAGAAGCTATGAAATAAGTTCTGCGAAGACCAATGACTTTTTGGATTTTGCTGAAATGAAATCTAAGTCAAACTCCTGGAGGACGACTATCCATCTACTGATATTTTCACCTATTACCCATCATGTCAACATATACTGGAATGTATTCATGACAGCAATGATGGTGGTCTTTCGAAACAATGGCAGAACCGTTGAACAACATGGATTGATGCCAATGCAAGTTTTTCAATATGAGAATAATTGAGTTCCGGTCCTATGAGGCCTCAGCTCAAGTAATAAATCACATATTCTGAGAACAGATCATCCTCCTGAACTAAGACCATGCCAATGGTTGACTCTCTTGCAGCAAGGTATAATAAGAAATCTTTGTTATAGTCAGGTGGCCAAAGCAGAGGGGAAGTCATGAGGGCATGTTTTAATGCATCAAAAGAGCATTGGGTAGAATTGTCCCAATGAAAAGGAATGTCTTTCTTCAGTAAGCACGTAAAGCCCTTTGTGATCTCGGCATAGTTGGTGATGAAGCATCTTAAAAAAATTTCCTTTCCCTGTAGACTTTGAAGTTGAAGGATTGTGCGTGGGGGGGGCAATTGAATTATTGCTTCAACCTTGAGAGGATCGACCATGATCCCTGTTGTCGACACTATGAAACCTAAAAAACATATTGATGTTACGCAAAAGTTGCACTTGTTTGGATTCAAGAAAATCCAGAAGTAGTGACAACGCTTAAAGATAAGTCAGAGGTGTGTCGAATGATCTGTTCTCTTGTGAGATCGAGATGCTAAATAATCTAAATAAGCCTCGACTATATGCTTGAGGTCATGGAAAGAAAACGAAATGGCCCGCTGAAAAGTGGCTCTAGCATTTTTGAGACCAAAAGGCATCTTACGATACGTGAATGTACCCCATGGATAGATGAATGTTGTTTTGTGTTGGTTTTTGGGTTTGATTTGTATTTGATTATATCCCGAAAAACAGTCCATGGAAGAGAAGGCCTCGCAACCCACACATTCATCAATTATCAAGTCGATGAATGGTGTGGGAAAATTATCTTTGGGACAGGCCTTGTTCAAATCACGAAAGTCTGTACATACACGAATTGTGCCTTGTTTTTTATTGACCAGCATGGGGTTTGACACCCATTGGGTCAAATGGATAGGATAGATAAAACCATCTTTTAGGAGTTTCTCAACCTCAACCTTAATGGTTGCTACTTTCCTGGGGTTGACTGGACAAAGCTTCTGCTGGATAGGCTTGGAATATGGATAAGTTGTGATTTCATGTTCAACTATTTTTGGATTGATGCCTGGCATCTCCTCGTAAGACCAAGAAAAAACGTCGCAGAATTCTTTAAATAGATTTGTGTAGATTTGAATCTCTCCGGGGGAGCAGTCAGCTCCAACGAAAAAATTCTCCATGTCGTCAGGGGTTCTAGAGATATTTATCGATATGGTTTAAGCGATGGTTTCCATATTACCCTTAGCATTGACCTCGTGTGTAGCTAAGGGATTAATAGAACAAGAACTATCTCCAGCCATAGTCAAGGTGAATTCTCTGGCCTCGATTCTGCTTAACTTTGGGAGAAATTATGATCTATGATGAAGATCATCCCAGGGTTTGTATGGACTAGTCATTGCTTCAATTACTACTTCATTAGAGGGAAAGACTAAGTCTAACAAATCGGTGTTATCAAGAGAACCTTGAGCCCAAATAGGCTCTAGAAGCGGATCGAACTCCTGTGTCGGAGTTGGATCGAGGTTGGCTAAAGATTGCTGGACTAAAGAGTACACTACTTCAGCTGCAGACAAGGGCATGGACATGCCCAGATGCCTTGTCCCCTCCATCATGGTCGATGGGGAAGGAAGAATCCATGGATCGATGAAGTATGTCATGCGAAACGATGAAACTTGGAAAATCTCAACCTTATGGTGATTGGATATGAACTTGACATCGCCTTGAGGGGGTGGGTAATCGAAGGTACCCATCAAATATGGGCACAAACCAACCCCTATGTTGACTACGCCTGGTTGAGGATTATCAATCAATGAGACCGCAAACACTCCCAATGAGGGGTCATATCTGGAGAAAGACAATTGATCAATGGTCACAATCTGGTCCTCATGTGGAAACAACAAGACCCAGAAAACTGTAGCAACCACTACTTGCATGGCATAATTCCAACTCCTTCCTAACAAAATATTGTAGTCGAGAGACGCGTCGACTACCTCTATCTCAACGCACATGGTCTTCCCTCCCAATTGCATGGGAAAAGAGGGAATGATACCATGTGGTCGGAATGAACAACCGTCGAAAGCAGTGAGAAGAGTGGGTGATGGAGACAAAACGGGTTGGCCAATGGCCTTCCAACATGCCAACAACATAATGCATGTCGAGGCACCCTCATCAACCACTGTGAAGAAAATATTTCGAGTAAAAGTTTTCATGGGGTGAGCCACTACTAATTGAAACGCTACGTGGTACGACAAACGAGGTTTTAAGTCGGTTGTATCTAGCATGATGGTACCTGGATTACAAGTCTTGGTAGATCCTAGAGTGGCTAACAAATCTTTCCTCTAGGAAGGGCAGCTTTGGAGGACCTCCAAAGAAAACATTGCATAAGGGGTTTGATAAAAATCTTCCACCACAGAATAGTTCTAGGCGGCCCTTGTGTTTGGGTTGTGAGAATATTTTTTGAATGCACCTTTTGGGATGCGTGTCATTGTTTTTCCCAAAGTCTTCTCAATCTGTAGAGGAAGAGATGGGAGTTTGGCTTCTTTTCCCTTCTCAGAAGTTCTTGGTTTACTATAGTCATGCGCTCTAGTGGATATGAAAGCATCACCCTTCATCATATATACATTCACGGATGTGGGATTGTTCGAAGATTGAGAGGGTCCTTGGCCACCCCCTTCTGTGCTTGTAGAGGCTTGGGTTAGATTTTTTCCATGTTGAAATAGATTGGTTAACATAACAGGTTGTTGTTGCGTCACAAACTTTTGGGCCTCTGCAAGCCGGGGACATAGGTGGGTCGGGTAGTCTTCTGCGCACAGGTTGCATGGATACCTCACCTTCAGTTTCTCAGTGTTGCCCCCGCCAGCATTATCAGTGGGTTTCTTATACCCCTTACCCTTATTTCATTGTTTTTTCTTTCCTTCAGGCTGTTGGGTGGCCTTTGGATTTGTCGATTGCACTATATGTACATTCGATGTTTTAGAAGGGGGAGTAGTCAAAACAGTAGTTTGGTTGGCCGTTGTGTGTTGTATAGACAATTGTTGCAACTACTTCATCAGTTGCTTAGTGGGCTTTGCTTGTGCTAAACCAACAACACCATAAGCATGTGGTCCATCTCTCTATCTGGTTTTATCAAGTATTGAGCGTGGATCATCTAGAAAGATCTCGTATAATAAACCAGACTGAGAATAGATGAGCTCAAGCTGTTGAGCTCTCATGATGGCATCTTCTTTGGAAAACACTCCTGAAGTGATGACGTCTTTGGATAACTATGGGACAAAAGACTTAAGGAACCACTCGAGCAGGAATGCTGGTGGGACTGGTACCTTAATTGAACTCTTCTGGCATCTCCATTCTTGAATGTGATCAGAGATATGGTCTGCATTTGTCTATGCGAAATTGGCCAGCAATTTTGTGCCTGCGTCGTATCTCACAGGTAATTGGAAATAGTTTAGGAAGGCCATTGCTAATTTGCTGAAGGAAGAGTATCTTGAGAAGTCGAGCTCAATGTACCATTTCATGGCACTCCCAATGAGAGTATGTTGAAACAAGTGCAACTGTACGGAGTCATCTTTCAACGAGTTAGATGAGCACCAAAGGTGGAAGGTAGTCACATGATCGCTTGGATCTTCGTTAGGCTTAGCTTTGAACTTTGGTATGTCCGAAGGCAACTTCATTGGCATAGGAGGCCAATGCAGATCATGACAAATAGGGTCATTCAACAACCTTGTCAAGTCTGGCAAATGCAAGGTTTCCAGAAAAGGTAGTTTGGGTTGTTGGTTATAACCTGGGAAAAAGGGTCCTGGAGTTTGAATGGCACAAAGTTTCCAGGAAAAGTTCAACTACTGGCTTGGGTTCTAGTAAAAACCATGGCCATGACTAGCATACAAATTTTGCGTGTGAGGAGACATCATCGGCTGATTCCCAAAATAGGACGTAGATGGATGGGCGTGCATTACATTCGAAGGACTTTGGGAAGGGTTTCCCCATGCTTGTCCCATAGGGATGGGCATAGTACCTTGTTCAGGGTTCCATTGACTATGGAAAGCATTTCCCCAGATCGACATTCCTGACAAAGGAACAGATCCTTGCCAAGAATTCCAAAGCCCTGATGCGGAAGAAGTTCCTGGGTTTTCCCCCTGTGCAGGAATAATACTCTGCATAGGAATACGTTGTCTGAAACTGGGGTTGCCCCCGATCGGGAAAGTAGCTGACGAGAAGGTGTTGTTACCAAACGCACGGAACAAAGAAAATGGTGTCAAACCTATCGACATATTATGCGAAGGTGGTCCTTGACTCCCCGCTTCAAATAAACTATGGTGTGCAGGTGGCCTGGCGGACGGCTGGTGTGTGCCACTGAGCGAAGGGGATGAAGGAGGTATATGACCTCCCCCATAAGGAAAAGTGTTAAAAGGAGAAGGAGTGCCCCCTATGTGACCTTGCAGAGGAGCATTAGAGCTCCCTACCCCTAGACCTGAATTCTGTGAAGTGGAGTAGGAAAGTATAGGACTTGTACCTGAGCTAGGCATCTCGTATGAGAATGGAGGGCCTATCACACTTGATGGGAAAGGGGTTGTGGACACCGCCATAGATGGGATCGGACCACTATGCGAGGTAGAGGTGGCAGAGACCATGGTGGCACAGACTGGTGACGGTGGGTTAGGAGGTGGAAACTCTCTTATGGTGACAACCGTAGTGGGAATTGAAGAATTCCCACAAGGAGTAACAACATTTGTTTCCATTTCTACGTGCGACACTGTTTGGAACTTATAAGGGTGAATCGATACAATGATGGGTGCCAAACGATCAGTGGTTGAGGTTTCAGGTGGTCCAAGATATTTTGATCCAAAGTCTAATACATTCGATTCCTCCGGATGTTGGTCAAGCACAATTTCTTGTGACTCGGTCGCTTCAAAACACCCTTGTTGGTCTAGCTTTCGCCTTAGTGGTGGCGGGGGTGGCTCCAGTGTAACCAGTGATAGGCCAAGAATCCTTCGTGACCGGTGAAGCTCATGATCCTCCACTGTGTGAGAATATCAAAGACACTCTAGGGTTGTCTAATCATTCAAAAAACAACACACACTAAAAATTCCCTACAAGATAAGACAAGCAAACACTAAACTAATTGGAAGAACAGTTACAACAACCAACACTAGATCAACTTATCGGTGCAAGTGAAACTCAAAAATGGAAGCACCTTCCAGGTATAATGTGAAAAACGTGGCCCGATGTCTGTCCTAGGTATCGCGGTATACCCCCGCAGTCACCTATGTATGTCCCTAAGAAGATAGGAAACTAGGTTGCTAGCGCGCGAACAGTCACCAGGCGGGTACAGTCAAAAGTCAGGTAGACCACAATGAGTAGGGTATCGAGCCCAAAACCTGTCAAGGGTATCAAAAGCAAGTGGTCCAAAAGAAAACTAAGGACCTCGAATGGATTCGAGACCCATGAAGCTCTGTGGCAAATGCAATCGACGGAATCCCAAAACAAGCCCTCTATATGTGTTCTCCACTACGATTGGTCCAACTTTGGAGGGGTTATCTCTACTACCTTTCTGCACATGACCTCATGTTTATCCCCTGTGTTAGAGGGGGGTCCTGGATAACTTTCACGATACTGGACTTTGACACTCCTTAACTCAGACTCTAATGTTTGATTTTAATGGCCTTGAAGAGTTTCCTTTCCAAACTAATTCAAGGCCCTAACCCTAAACTAGTTGGTTGACCCTACAAACATAAAAATTCTAATGAATTTTAGATTTAGCGTTAATTTTATGGATTGTATTACGTCAAAGGATATGAAAGTGAAACTAATGATGTTTGAAAGACGAATGTAAAATAAACAAAAAAATGGAAGAAAAAACTTTTCTTTACACAACTTTTCAAACTTAAATTTTTTTTTCTAAGATCTTTGAACAACAAACGCAAAGCAAGATTTCAATCGACTATGAGCTACTTATGATCTAAGTAAACTGTCAAGAACTTATGAAAGCAAACACTTTTCCCTGGTTACTAATGCAAAACAACACTTTTTAACTAATCAAAGAAAATAAAAGTTTTTTTTTTATTTGAATGCTGACAAAGAAAAAAGGAAAAATACCAACAAGTCAAAACCAAGAATGTTTTTGGCCTAAGTGTAAATCACAAAGAGTCACTGTAAAAATCACACACAAGCAACTTAAAATTGGACTCTCACACTTGTCTAAAAACCCTATAAAAAATAATTTGAGGAAAATTTCTAAATGAAAAAGAAAGCTAGTGTTTTGATCAAACCTAAGCTACTGACCATTATGACAGAGACCCAAAGAAACCTGAGAAGTATAGCTCATGTCAAAGGAAAGGATGACTACCTCACCTTCAACAAAAAACTTCTCCTAAAGCACACAATTGACAGTTCAATAGCAAGCGTTTGCACGCGAGCTGTGTAAAGTCAGAGCATTTGTACACGTGTGTTGGCCTTATACAGGCTGCATGTATCTCTGAAACTCTGAAACAAAATAAAAATCCAAGCAAGCCAGCCCAGGTAGAGACTACTGGTACTAAAAACCAAAATCTCTTGAAGACTCAGATACTTACTTTAACAGAAAAAGAAAACAATTCAAGGGAACTTCATAGAACAAACCAATATGATGTGAAACCTAAGCTATAGACTACAAACAACAAAGACTAAAAATATTTCCAGAAAACCCCTGAGAATGACTAATTCTGATAGGGAAGAGGATAACTGCCTCTTTAAAAGCAATTTTCTGGAATCTACACGTGACTGTCACCTCCTCAGCTAGCATGTACATGCAAGCTGTGAGAATGCAGGGCGCAGGTACATGCATGCAGACCTTATACAGGCTGCATGTACCTCTGTGGGTCTTGAAAAAAAAAAATTGCAGTCAAGCAAAGAAACAGAGATAATTGGTATGGAAAACCAGAATCCCTGTTAGCTCAGACTTTTGCAGAAACTTTAAAAATAGGAAAATGAAAACCAGTTCTTAAAAATACCCAAAAATATCCCTAGGAACCCTAGAGATCTCCCCGGTATGGTCGCCAATTCTGTTGTGAGTGGGAAATCCCTCTACGGACTAGAAATTAGGGTTGAAATATGCATGCAGAAAATACCTTAAGATCTCTACTTTCTATCGTCGTCCTAGACCTAATCCCCATTATTCTTAAGCAAATACATAGTTAAGTGAGCATACCTTATTACGGGTGTTTGATGTAGATCCTTCCTTACACTTGATCATTCTTTGATTGCAACTCTCCTACTAAGGCTAACCTGCATTCACACAAAACAAACAACAAACTCCACATGCATTCGATATATAGATTAATGGGTTAGAGATTTGATAAACAAGTATACAACAAATCATAAGAACCTCATATGGTGGGATGGGAAAAGTATCTCTTTATTATTAACTTCAACAAATCAACTTACAATGATGAAGCTGGTTGTTGCTCCATGAACTTGGTCCTGGGCTCCTCTTCAACTATCCTCTAACCTCTTTTCTCTATCTTTCTCTTTGCATAAGGAAGGCTAAAGGGTTGGGACAAAGGGAATATACAATTGGGTATAGTTTCTCTACTATGATTTTTCCTCTTCCGCATGGGACCCCTAACCCTTCTTTTATAGCCTAGAAGAAGATAGGTATTTGGACGAACCCTCGGCTATGCATGGCTGGAAGGTTTAGTTAACTCATCCAAAGCTTTGTTTTCCATCGGCAACATTCCTTTTTTCATGCTTTTGTAGGTACACATGGACTGTTTTGGGTCAGCGAGCGTGTACACACATGTAGTAATAGAGAAGGGCCCGTGGGCCTTTATAACAAGTGTTTTTAAGAAGAGTTGTTCAACAGTGCTTTGGTAAAGAAGGGATCTGAGATGGCCTGATGCCAGGTAAGCATGTATGGTGAAATTTAGGGTTATAACACTAGTGTTCACCATTAGTTCGTGTGGTACAACTATTGTCTTCATTGCCATCCTGCCTAAAAACAAAAAAAAAATGGCACTTTTTGCTTCACTTGTAGTCGTAATGATAGGGGTCCTTACAACCAAATATAGGAGACACAAATCCCCTTCTTCAGGGAACCCACCCTAGGAAGCGCCAAATCTCTTGTTTCTTTATGGAACTAATACAGACCCCCATCCTTGGTAGGGTCCCCTGACCTCCCGATCAAGGATCGCTCGTAATTCCCTAAGGCGGATTAGCTCTTTTGATTCCTTGTTGGAATACCACGAACAAATCCACAGGTACAAATGGGAAACTCATCCCACACGCACAAGCATCCGATGTGAGCTTCCCTCTATGTGACCACTACCCATGACCATAAGCCTAACCAAAGGCACGTCGCGATTTCATGAGTCGAGTATTTGTATGTGAGTCACCCCAACTCTTCCAACCTCTGAAATCCCGACTAGGGCCTAGCACTAGCTAGCTCCTCCCTTATCCACCTTCCATATGAATCCTTGCTATGACCTGGGGCCAAAATTCTGAGCGCATCGGGATTTCGCCTTTCGAGAACTCTCGATATAGCTTCTCAACTATGTTCTCCCGATGTATGAACTCTCGATGATGCTTATGCCAGATTGACAGTCCTCATTTCCCCAGAATCCGACAACCCATATCGCGTCAAGATTTCATGATTTGCGAACCCCTAGAATGGTTCCTCTACTCTCTTCCAACTCCCAAAATGTTGATATTCTGAAATTCTCCCTGGACAATAAACGATCCAGATATCTCCTTGATCGACGACTATGATCAAGTCATGAACTCGGGTCTCGCGAGTTCCCACAATTCTCCCCTTTGGCTTCTCCGATGTGTGAGTCAGTGAAACGTTGATCTCTCGCCACACGTCCCTTTTGATGGATGGTCCCAATGATTTCAGGACTTCGCATTTGATGAATTCAAAATACTTCTCGCCTCAGATCTTCTGATACCCGTTCCTCCAAAATTTGTTGCCACCTATCCTCTGATGATGGACAGTTTTGATCTCGTCGGAACTTTGGGACTTCGCAAAGTCCAATATTATGTACACTATCAAAGGGTTTAACCCTCATGCACCTTCCTCTGGATCCAACGAATGTTGGTCCATGCACTCAGATCCGATGGACCAGATTTGTTCTCCTCTGTGCATTCCTCCTATGTGTTTGGACATGATATTCAATGCTCAAGATTTCCTCCTCTGTAGTTGATCTAATGGTTTTTTTCTCTCCTTCTCCTGAGATTGCAATTTCTCCCTGACTTGGAAAATTTCCAATGTTTCAAAGGCCTAGATCTTTGATTCCTCTCTTATGAGCCTGGCTACTTGGGTCTCTTCTTCATTTTGGAAATGCTATCCCTCCTGAGCTTTGGAAATGTTATTTATCATCGACCCTGCACACACTTGCGCTCTACATGCAACTTAGAGCTACCTCTGATGATCTTGTATGTGGCTTGGACCTCGAAGTGTCTCAGTCTTATGCTTATTTCTACAATAACTTTGTACGCAAAGGGACTATTCCTCTTGAGCTTACGAACTTGAAATAGTTCACTTCCCTACACACTCCTTGTGCTCGACCGACCTTCAACTGGTTGTCTTCAACACTTCCTCTGAGTGTTGTCTTGGTGCACCCCTTGCACAAGTCTTCCTCCAGAGTGTTCAACAACTCTTTCTCCTTGAGCTTCAACTTCTCGGACCTCAAAGGTCTCTGTCCCTTCTGTCCCTTGAAGAGATGTTAGTGCCCTCTTGGTGAATTCTTCTCAAGATATCCTTGTTGATCTTGTAAAGTATTCAGTAACTCTATGAGTGTCTTTTCCTAGACACTTCTCTTATCTCTGAAATCAAAATAGATTTATTCTTGTGCAATCTTTGCACTCGCTCGATGACCTCCTGGCAAAGCTTCATAGAATCCTCAGTGATTCTTTCTCTCTGTGCCTTCCTTTTCACAGTCTACACCTCTAGAGTGTTCAGTAACTCTAAGGCTTCTTCCTTAGTTTATGACTTCTCGAGTGCACTCTCTTGGCACATTCTTGCCTGAATTCCACAGAACCCAGATGTGTACTCTTTGCACTGGCTCACAGATTCTTCAACACGCGGTCATGCAACCCCTTGCATTTAAGCCACAAAGAATCCAGACCAAAATCAGAAAACTATTAGACAGGTAGAGAAGTCTATATATCACTTGAAAACAAAATCTAACATACATATACAACACTCACACATAAGAGAAACATACGCAGTTGATATTCATGAAATATATGCAACACACAGAATCATAGACATGAAAAATTGATTCTCTTTATATTAATCTAAATATCTGAAATTTACAACGTGTACAAGATTTTGGACTGCAATTGAGTCTTATCTCTCTCTTCCTCTCTGCATATCATAATATCATATCATCTCAAAAATCTAGATACAAAAGATATTTTTACAAAAGAGGGGCTCCTTGAGCCTTTTCTCTCCAAGCTACCTACTCTCATTAATTTACATTGAATTACATTCAATGGTTGTCTAGTCCAAATCAGATCTATATCTTCAACCTATCAACCATTAAAGGTGACTCTATCTACAGTCTGTACAAAGGAAACGATTTGTCTCTTCCAACCTTACAAACATTTAATTACAATTTAAAATTTAAAATGAGAGGGTTGGCGCCTCTCCCTTCCTTGAATGCACGTTGAATGTGATGTCTACTTGTCACATTGTTGGGTTGGAGCGATGCTCCTGCATCAGGAACCAACCCTAGGAAGAACCAACTCCCTTGTTTATTTAGGGAACCAAGCCTAGGAAGCACCAACTCCCTTGTTTCTTTAGGGAACCAACCCTAGGAAGAACCAACTCCCTTATCTTACTTAATAAAGGATATGAATCCTTACGTGCTCTTCCCTTGAACCCTCACTTCATAAGAATCATCAGTTCTTTTTCGTGGACTCTGAGTATGTTTTGATCTTCTGATCTGGACTATAGAGACACCTCTTATTCACTGTTATTCCTTTCTTATATAACCACCCAACCAGTGTGAGATATGAATCATTATGTCCCTTGGTTTGGACCATCACACCTCTTTATTTAGATTAACAAAAATAATGTTTGTTTTTCTTCATTATTATTCAAACATTATCGTGAATAATTTTCAAATTAGTTAGAGTTTTTTTCATAACTCGATCATTGATATTCATCGATTTCATTTTTAACCCGATTCCATGTCTCTGCAAATATTGCAGAAATTGAATTATGTAGAGGCACTTCCTTCAAACCATTTACATGTCACCATCTGCGTAAAACCATGGGATTATTATTTGAGAAATTTTCACAGTGCCTCATGGCTTATGTGTTCATAACCCATGATCGCGGGATGGAACCTAGTCCTGCAGTACTTTGACCTTTGGGTATTTTCTCTCTCATCCAATCTTCTGGAGTTTCAACTCTATGAAGTGGTTACCTATCACAAGGGTTGATCTGACGGTTATCATGAATCCTAGAACCAAATCAATAGTCTAGATTCAATCCTTACTTATCCTTCCACTACTTAATCCAAAGACTATGACTTGATAAAAGGTTGAGATAGACAACCACTATTTAATTCGGGACTTTAGGACTTCATGGGTTCGAAGGTCTGGGTAATTTCTTTACCAATTTCCACCAGAGTTGGTCCGTGCTGAAGTGGTCAACATGGGAGTGCTTACGTCATATTTACACTACTTTTTGATCTAACTGTCATGTGAGAATACAAAGGATCTTATATCAATGGTTATCATTGACTTCAGCCTTCGGTTCTTCGAGTAGTTGTTGATTTCCCCCAAAGGACAAACTCCCAAAGTGGCGTAACTTGCTAACGACACTACTGACTTGGCATTGGCTGAGTGGCTTCCATGTGTCACCTATATTCGTAACTTACGTACCCTAAAGTGCCAATTGGACCTTAACACTTGTCACCATGTGATTTCTCCATGTGTCCTTGTTGACGTGGTATTTACTGACATGGATTGCCTAATGTGTCACATGTCCTCCTCCTAGATCTAATTCTCATAGGTTCATCTGAATCCTTGTTCCAATGACTGTGATCAGTTCATTTCATCCTTCGAGACTTTGGGTTATTTTCTTTTCCCACTTCTCAATTCTCCCGGAGTGAGATTCCCTAAATAAACCTCAAGTAACTTGACTTCATCTAACAATCCTTCTTTGATGTTAGAAGCTTAACACAATCCAATGGTTATTGGGAATTCATCTAATTTGGGATCTCATGAATCCTTGATCCAATGACTGTGATCAGTTCTAGATCAATGGTATAGATTCATTTCATCCTTTGGGGCATTGGGTTATTCGTTCCCAATTCTCAATTCTCTCAAAGTTAGATTCCTCGAATAAACCTCAAGTATATTGAATTCATATGATGATCATTATTTGAAACAAAAATCCTAACATGATCCAACGATTGTCGGGATTTTGGATTATTTCAAGATCTTGTGAATCCTTGATCCAACGACTATGATTAGTTTCTAGATCAATGGTCTATATTCATTTCATCCTTTAGGACTTTGGTTTATTCACCCCCACTTCTCAATTCTCCCTGATTAAACCACGAGTAGCTTCAAGATCTGACGGTCCTAGTTTATCCGAAAATCTTACATCAGTGGATAGTATTCTTCCTCGATTATTTTGTAGTTTTTACTCTAGGGATTTCAATCCTGATCGTGTTTCTGCAATGTTCTTTCCCTTTTGAGATTTTTGGTTTTGTACTTGGATTCTAACTAATCGAGATCATTGATCTGTTGGGAATTCGATCATGATAGTGTTTTTGCATTGCATTGATCTCATGGAATCTAATACAATGCCTATCCCGAGCTTTAGGTAAATTCCTCTACATGTTGTTCATAACAACTCATCATCACATCATAATGACATCAGTTGTTGACATCAATGACAATATTTCCAACAATCTCCTCCTTTGGCATTGATGGCAACCATTTTCTTTTTTAAATTCCTCCCCTTATCAATTTCCTCCCCCTTTGAAAATAATGGTAGAGGCGATATTTCTTCGCTCCCCCTGACCATGTACCCCTTCTGATACGATTTTATTGTTTTTAATGAGGTTTTTGAATTACTCCTAATTTTTGTCGAAGATTTTCAAAAGTACTTATGGGCAAAGGTTTTGTGAAAATGTTTGCAATATGTTCTTTGGTGTGTACATACACTATTTTAACTATTTTTTTGCTAACCTAGTGTTAGGTGGAAATATTGTCGTTTAATTCCGTTGTAGTATTTTCCCAACTATTTAATTTGTTAATCTGAGGTTTGTAGGCTTACGAAGAACACGCACTATATATGCAGGACTAAAGTAGAAGTAATCTAATCTAAATTGTTGAAATGAAATTAATCTAGAAAAGAAATACAACATGTGAAGAGTTGAATGACAAAAGACATATGTGATCTCACAGAATAAATCAATCTCAAATTATATTACAAGAATCAAATGAAAAAGCATGGAAGAATAAAAATGAAAGAATCAAAGAGAATAATCCCCCTCTCCTAATTACAAGACTAAATTATGAATTACATGATGAATTATGAATAACATCCTCCAATTATGAATAACATGATAACCCTCATGAAGAGAGAACACTCTCTTATATACATGAGTGTCATAATTATAGATCCACTATTCTCTCAACCACTCTCAACTACTTTCCCATTATGACAAGATATGATACCTTCAAATCCTCCATACATCTCTCACATATCTTAAATAAGATATGCCAACCAAATCTTCCATGATCTTCTCTTTGAGATCTCTTTTAAATCTTCAAAGTTTGAAGATGTAATTCGAATTTGAGGATAGGTGGTGAATTTTGACTTTGTTGAAATATTCACATATGCCTACACACATCATCAAACTCATCCAACCTTGATATATAATGAAAATATGTTATTTTTCTAATATTTAATAAAAAATTCACTTATAATACTAAAATGAATAAAGTGGAAAATAATAAGATGAAACCCAAATGTATTTATGGAAATGGTATGATAAAAGTTTAATGGGACAATGAAATGTAAGGAATAGTGAAGGAAAAGGTGGATGAAAATACCACATTTATGAGGCCCAACATACCCCCCAACTCAACTTGTTGTGTGTCCTCATGCAACCATGCATGGATCTTCTTAAGAACTTTTGGAATTTAAACTATGGCTTTGATTGATGATGTCTTTTTAATAAGGAATATTTCCAGGATTTGAAATACAGGAGTAGCAACATGTAAAATACATGTGTAACAACATGTAATGCATGTGTAACAACATGTGAAATATGTGTAACGACATGTGAATTTTCTTATGGTTGGTTCTTGTGTGACAACCATGAATACAAAGAATGTTCATTCTTGTGTTAACAACATTCATTTCACTTATTGATTTTCTTGCTGCAGTAATTTAACCATATACTCACTGGAAATAATAAGCTATCCATGTGCATAAGAGAGCATCACTGAGTATAAGAACGCCTTTTCTTTATCTTTATGAATCATTCCAATATGTATATCAATCGAAATGAAACAAAGTGTCGTTGGAAAAGAAATGTTAGTGAATCATAAATGGAATGATGAGATGGTAAAATGGAATAATGGTAATGAATATGTGGTGAAATAGTCCCCCCCCCCCAACTGAAGTGGTTGCATATCCTCATGCAAATTAGGGTAGGTTATGGAAGGAAAGAGAGCATGGCAAGGAAATTTTTCAAAATATTCAAATCGACATATAAGGAATTGTGTGATTAAAGCTTAGAAAAGAACATACCTCCACTTACCCAAAAAATAGATGTAGTTGTTGCGGTTGCTGGATCAAGAAAACGTGATTGGCGTTGTAGCTGCAACTACTGTAACTGCCGGAGCAAATAATATCTGACTATGACTGATGGAAGGTGGAAGGTGTCACTGCTACAAGACTATGAAAATGGAACTGCTAATGCTGCTACTGTTGTAACTGAATCATGGGAAGTGAAGGAATCTGAACTGCTACTGCTGGATCATGAAAAATGTGGAAGGTAGAGAATATGGAACTGTGGTAATCTCACAGATATGAAATCAAATTTCTGCAACTGTTGAGGGGATCATGAAAAATTCTATAGTCTTCACTGCTACAAATCGATGGTACAATTCTAGTCATGTGAATAAATGTGTCGATGTCGAGCATGAAGAGAAATCATTAGATTACCGGCCATTGATGAATTTCGTTAACCAATGCGAGACAAACTCACCAGTGATGTCAATGAGTGTCAAGGTACCCGAGTACATCTTGCGAAGTGCGAATATATGGGTTGATGTTGAGCCACTTGAAATATCTAACAATCAAGGGACATTGATGTATTCCCATGATTGCTAGCGAGAGAGCTTGCCATTAAGGCATGCAAGACTCAAGGTAATCAAAAGGAACTCTAGTCTATATCCCAGATAAGGTGCTGAAGTCGATGGGGAAAGACTTGTTGAAAGGTGGGCCTGAAGGAATCCCACATCAGTCAACTCAAGTTTGTAAAAATATTGGTAGGACTATAGATGTAAATATTTTAGTAGTAATAGGTTTTATGGTAAGAAAATCAGGAAAAGGGAGTTTGTTTTATTCAGGAGGAAAACTGGAAAGGAAAAAATAAATGAAAACTGAAAAAGATAAAGGAAATGATGTATGAAAATAAGAAAGGAATAGGCATGTGTGAAGTCATTAAAGTTAAGGCAATGGAATATGGCTTCAACACAGGGATGACCAATTGACTTTGAAGGAGAAATGGAACAACAGTGTTACAGCATGAAATTTGGAAAAATGTTTCTGTGTATCAGCAAAATGTTTCTATGTAACAACAAACATCAAGATGCGCAAAACGTTAACGTGTATCAGCAAAATGTTGTTGTGTATCAGCAAAATGTTTCTGTGTAACAGAAAAATGTTTCTGTGTAACAACAAAATGTTGTTGTGTATCAGCAAACGTCAAGATGTTTCTGCTAAGTAACAACTCCTTCAAGCTGTCAATGAGGCATGCTTTCTAAAAATATCACTTCGTCATAAAATTTGATTGTCCTTGAACCTGAAAAAGATTTATCACTAATCCTGCATGAAAAAAAACATAAAATGAAGGAATTAGTGACACAACACCCCCTGCCTCAGCAGGTTCTGCATGACCTCCCAGTCTTAGGATCGTTCTAAACCTTTCCCTGAGTCAGATTGACTCTTCAATTTTCCCCACAGGGAATATCTCACACACACAAGGGTGCATCCATAGGTCCTTATGAGTTATGCCTGCATGATCAAACACAGGGTGCTAACTCTACACACCTGATCAACAAATATGATCGAGACTTTTACCGAAAAAGGAATTTCAGATTTCATGACTTCTTGAATCCTGAGGTAAGTTCCTTGACTCTTCAACCTCTGAAGCCCGAAATGTCAACAAAGGTTGACTCCTTCAATGCATCGAACACACACCACTTGTTTCCCACTAATTTTTGATTTTCGGGACTTGAGCGAACAACCAACAATCGTTCCTCTTTTCTTATGATTCCCTGAATTCTGAAATTTCTCCTTTGGTGAGATCGATGACCTTTCGGGATTTTCATCGAACCTTGACCACTCCTTTGACTTCCACCACACGTATCCTCTGACTGATACTTGGGACCCACCTTTTCAGTGTTTCTCTCTTCACAATTTCGGGAGTTGTGTTGACCATGCAACTCTACCTCTTGAGTTTCAAAACCCGATTGGGGCCCAACGACTATTGTCCCTCAACCTTTCAAGAATTTTCCCTTTCGCTCTTCGGGATTTCACGACTCACGAAAATCCACAGCAGAGAGTTTCCTTACCTTTCGAAACTCTAATTCCCGAATTCCCGAAGCCTCACCTCCCATGTCATCTATGACTAAGATCTTACTCGATCTGACGTCTCTAGATCTTATGGGATTTGACAAACCGGGAGTTTGAAACTCTCGATTCCAAAATCACATCCTCCACTACCTCCCAAACCCTAAAATGTTGCAATGTCGAAATGGGCTCAATGACGATTATCCCTAGCCCCACTCCAAAGACATGTTGCATTTCATGACTTCAGAGTTTTTAATGCAAAGTTCCTCGGCTCCTTGTCATCGGAATTGCCGAAATGCCAAACCCTGAAATGTCGAAATTCCACTCCAAAGGGGGATCAACACTCCTATTTCTTGTCATCCAACTGTCGCTACTCCTCCCGACCTCCTGAACGCTAAAAGACACTCAACCTTAACCTTCTCACAGATCTGGGAGATCCAACGATCCATGGGATTTCGACACTTCTTCCACGAAGAAATTTCATCGTGCGTTCACTCTTCTTCAAGGATCTCTGGCCAAAATGACTTGGCGTCCTTCCACCTGAACTTGAATTATGTGAGATGATTTTTATCTCTGCCTCCCTTTGAACACTTCAAAGGTGTTATCCCTCCTGATCTTTCACTTGCAAACTCAAGCCCTAAAAGGAATCCTTCTCACACTCCTTGCGGAAAATTTCAAATAACCTATGGTTATTTGAGTCTTCGACCCTGTGCACTCTTTGCAACAGTAGTCCTTCAACCTTTATGTTAGTTGATAAGTTATAAGGCTTAAACTATCCTATGCACACCATGCATGACTCTGTGCCTCACCTGCACTTCTTCTGGTTGTGAGAACAATGATATCTCTCTTGAGATTTCTGAGATAAAACTCAGTTCCTCGTCAACACACACCTTGCGGACGTTCACTGCACTCTTTGCAGAAATTATCAGGAAGAGAAACAATTGAAACTCATTCTTCTCCTCTCTCAGACTTCATACACTCAACATGAAATCATACACCCGACATAGCATTGAAACAAATTCCTAACAGAGAAAATAAAACAACTATAAACATACCATTTAACAAATGTAAATAGTAAGCATCATAACACCATGAAGATTGAGTTAAATCTTTATATATTAACTCAAGTGCTCCTGTACATGGGTTCTCCTCTATAGTTATCTACTACAGATCTACAGCTTATGAAATCTGAATGATCATAATGTTCATGTTACAATGATACAAGGGTTAGGGTGTCTATATCCGTTTTCCCTCCTACGCTTCTAAACTGTCTAATCTATTAAATCAAATCTACCTACTTTCATTAAACAGACTTAAATTCCTATTACATTCGACATATGAGAGAAATCATTCAAGATCTATTCAAAACTCCAAGATATAAATGTAAGTACGCTTCCCCTAGCTATTACATTAATATCTGCTCATTAATTTTTCAAAACATTTCAAAATGTGCTCTGGTGCTTTTCCAGCAGTATTTTGCCTTTATGCTTGCTTGGCTAGCTGCGTAAAATGCTCCTGCATCATACTCCCTTTCTTGAAATTTTTCATGAACCCCTGTTCATGAGCTCTTGCACAGTCTGTCCATGCCTATGAATTGATACTTCATCTTCCCAACTGGCTTCTTCAACTGGATGTCCTTTCCACTTGACCAAGTATTCAAAATACTCTTTCCTCCTGGTCTTTTTGCTAATCCTTTTGTCAATTATGCCTTCCATCTGTGGCTTTTCAGCTACAGTCATTTGTTTTGTCCATTGAACCTCTTTTTGTTCCTCCTCTTCTCCTACTTCTTCATCTTTGTAAGGGTACAAATATGCAAAATTGAATATCGGTGAGATTCCGACCCCATTGGGTAATTCAATATCATATGTGTTTGCCCCAAATTTCCTTATGACCTTGCACGGTCCAATCTTTTTCATCTTCAGCTTATTATACATTCCCCTTGGGAACCTCTCCTTCCTCAAATGTGAAAGAATCAGATCACCAATTTCAAATTGAATTTCTCGCCTGTGTTGATATGCTCTCTGCTTGTATTCTTGTCTTGAACTATGCAATTGCTCCTTAACTCGGCTATGAAGCTCCTTCATTCCTTCTGCAAGGTCCTCTACACTAGCACTCCTGAATTCATTTTGTTCTGAATCTTTCAATTTAGAAACTCCCCTTGGCTACCTTCCATATATAATCTGGAATGGACTCTTCCCTGTTCTTATATTGAGTGAATCACTGTAAGCAAATTCTGCCTATGGTAGAATGTGATCCCATTGAATGTGGTGTTCAGTCACTAAGCTTCTTAACAAATCTCCCAAGCTCATGTTCACGACTTCTGTCTGTCCATCCGTCTGAGGATGATATGTTGAGATAAAAGACAAACTTGTCCCCAACTTCTTCCATAAGGTCCTCCAGAAATACCCTACAAACTTGGTATCTCGATCAGACACGATACTCTTTGGAAAACCGTGAAGTCTAACAACTTCCTTGAAAAACAGGTTCGCAATATGTGTTGCATCGCTGGTTTTCTAGCATGGTGTGAAATGTACCATTTTTGAAAATCTGTCGACTACCACAAAGATTGAATCATATCCTCTCTCTGTCCTTGGCAGTCCCAATAAAAAATCCATGCTCACTGCATCCCACAACCTTTCAGGTATGGGTAATGGTTGGTTTAACCCTATGTTATGCCTTTTTCCTTTCGTGTGCTTACAAATTTTTCACATGTCCACAAATTTCTTGACATCTGTCCTCATCCCTAGCCAAAAATATGAGCCATTCAACTTTGAGAACGTCTTGTCATGACCGAAATGTCTGGCCAATCCTCCACTGTGTTTTTCCTTCAGCAAATTCTCTCTCATGGAGTATTTTGGAATACATAGCTGATTTTCCCTGAATAATAATCCATCCTAGATCATGTATTCATTCCATTAGCTTCTTTCCCTGAGAGATGGATTCTCAGATGCCTCATATGCCTCCTTGAAGTCTGGATAATCCCTATACATTTCTTTGAGGTTATCAAAACCCAAATTCTTGACTCTAAATTCCTGCATAAGCAAACATTTCCTTAAATAACTTTGTTACCAGTTCTAGAAATATGGTTAATCACAAAAGTAAAATCCTACATGAATTCAACCCATTTAGCATGTTTTTGGTTCAACTTTTCCTGTCGAGTCACGAATTGTAAAGCGTGATTATCGTTGTACAAAATAAACTCCTTGGGAACCAAATAGTATCTCCATTTCTTCAACGCTTGTATGACTGCATAGAATTCCTTGTCATACGTGGAGTACTTAATCTTTGCTTCATTTAGTTTTTCACTAAAATATGCGATCTACCTGTCATATTGTCTCAAGACTGCTCCAATTGAAAATCCACTCGTGTCACACCTGACCTGGAATGTCTTGCTAAAATATGGAAAAACCATAATTGGTTTCTCAGTGATCTTCTTCTTCAGCAGGTTGAATCTCTTCTCTGCTTCCTCCGTCCAGTGAAAAGATTTATGTCTTTTCTTCACTGTATCCATCATCGATGCAATAATTCCACTGAAGTTTCGGATGAATTTCCTGTAGAATCTAGCCAAACCATGGAAGCTTCGAACTTCAAACACGCTCTTCGGCGATGGCTAATTCTTAATCGCCTTTATCTTTTCCGGATCCATTTTTAATTCATTTGCAGAGATAAAAAAACCCAAATAAATGAGTTTTGTCCTCATAAATGATGATTTCTTCATATTAATCAACAATTTCTCCTGTTATAATCTCCTCATTACTGCAACTAGATGCTTTAAGTGTTCTGCTTTTGTCTTGTTGAAAATTAATATATCATCAAGATATACAATGACAAGTTTCCCTATGAAATCCTTCGGGACTTTGTTCATCAACCTAATGAAAGTACTGGGCACATTCGTTAAGCCAAATGGCATGAAAATCCATTCATACAACCCCTTATTCGTCTTGAATGTTGTCTTCCATTCATCTTCTTCTCTTATTTGAATTTGATGATACTCGCTTTTCAAAATAATCTTTGATAAAAAAATTGCTCCACTCAAGCAATGCATCAAGTCGTCCATCCTTGGCAATGGAAATCTGTATCTGATGGTAATATTATTGATTTCCCTTGAGTATATACACATTCTCCAACCCCTGTCTTTCTTTGGGCTGAGCACTGTCGGAACAGTGCATGGACTCAAGCTCTCCTAAATCAATCATTTGTCCATTAAGTCCTGGACTTGTCTCTTAACTTCTTCATTTTCCTATGGTATCAACCTATACGCGGCTTTGTTCGGAAAATTGGCTCCAGGTATAATATCGATATGATGGCTTATACTCCTGATAGGTGGAAATGAACAAGGTAGTTTGTCCACCACTATATCAGCAAAATCTTTCAGCAACTCCTGGATTTCTTCTGGTAAATCATCTATTCTCGTACTGGTCAAAACAATTTTGGGTTTCCTGACCATAATAAATTGTGTGTCTTCCTTCTTCTTAAGCTCATCAAGAAGTTCCTTCCCACTCATGAGAAGTACAGTGTTTCTCATCTCTGTTTTCACTTCTTTATCCTTAATCAACAGCAACATGTGAGTCCTACCATTTTTTTCTAGGGTGTACGTGTTCTTTCTCCCATCATGAACTATGTTTCTGTCATATTTCCATGGTCTAACCAATAATAGATGACAAACATCCATGGGAATGACATCACATAATATTTCATCTTTATATCCTCCTATTTTAAATTCAACTAAACATTGTTTACTGACATTTACATGATGTCCTTTTTGTAGCCATGAAACTTTGTATGGGCTTGGATGTACAACAGTATCCATCTCCAACTTTTCTACCATCTTTGTAGATACAAGATTATCTGTGCTACCGCTGTCCACTATGACCTTGCATACCCTATCCTTAGTTTTTCAAGAAGTCTGAAACAAACTGTTTCTTTGGGTTGGGTTCTCTGCCTCCTTTTCCATCTTCAAGAGAAATTTCCTCATCATCAAAGATCTTCCACCCTCAGTGTCTTCTGCCTCAACATTCTGTCCTTGAGCTTCGGCAATGTGAGTTTCACCACCATATTTCGTATTATCTGGACACTCATAGGATTTATGTTCGATTTTTCCACAGACGAAGCATTTCACTTCACCTCCTCTACCTCTTCCTCTTCCTCTGGCTCGGGGAAAAGTATTTCTATCATCATACTTCCTTCCTTGTGATCTTCCTCCTCTCTCAAGTTGAGTTTTCTTCCCCTTTTCTTTAGGTTTTTGAGCTCTATCTTGGGCAATTGTTTTGCCTCTGGCTTGACTTATACCTCGGCCTCTTTGACCTTGCTTCCAGCTCAGCTTCTCTTCAGCTTTCAGAGCTATCTTATAAGCTTCTTCCACATTTCGAATGGTCATCATGCCCATCTCATCTTGAATGTCATATCGTAAACCATTCATGTACCTGGCAAATTTTTTATCATCGTTTTCCCGATGACCCACTCTGATGTTTATCCGGTAGAATTCTTTAGTGTATTCCTGCACTGACATCAGTTTCTGTCTCAAATTCTGCATCCTCCAAAACAAAGTGATTTGATAATCCCTGGGTATAATTTTGGCTTTCATCTTTGCAACCATTCTATCCCAGCTTTTGATTTTATTCTTTCCCTTGCAGCATCTGTTAGCCTGTAGTTTATCCCACCATCATATCGCATGCCCTTTAAGTCTAGTAATGGCATGTTTGACTTTCTTATCTTCCTCGACATCCTCATAGTTGAAGTATTTTCCTAGAGCTCTAATCTAGTCTAGAAGTTCTTCAACATCTAAGTTTCCCTCATACATGGGAATGTCCATTTTGCGTTGGAACCTATCCTTGTAACAACCCTAAATAGGCATTCTTCTGCAACATCTTCGACTGAAAATTCTTCATCCCCAGCTTCATTTTCACTTTCATCCTTGCTTATATCCCTAGCGTCAATTGTGCACGTCTGTGTTGTCTACATAGCATCAAGTCTGGCACGTAACTCACGCATTTCTCTTCCCACTGCTGGATCAATCATTTGCCTATCTCTTCTTCTTGGCGACATGGCTGAAATTTTTTCCTATTTTCTCTTTGCTACAACAAGAAAAGAATTTTTCATGTTCTATGATACCACAAATGATGCAGCACCCACTGCCTCAGCAGGTTCTACATGACCTCCTGGTCTTAGGATCGTTCTAAACCTTTCCCTGAGTCAGATTGACTCTTCAATTTTCCCCATAGGGAATATCTCACACACACAAGGGTGTATCCACAAGTCCTTATGAGTTATGCCTGCATGATCAAACACAGGGCGCTAACTCTACACACCTGATCAACAAATATGATTGGGACTTTTACTGAAAAAGGAATTTCGGATTTCGCAACTTCATGAATCCTGATGTAAGTTCCTTGACTCTTCAACCTCCGAAACCTAAAATGTCAATGAAGGTTGACTCCTTCAATGCGTCGAACACACACTACTTGTTGCCCACTAATTTCATCTTTTCAGGACTTGAGCGAACAACCAACAATCGTTCCTCTTCCCTTATGATTCCCCAAATTTTGAAATTTCTCCTTTGGCGAGATCGATGGCCTTTTGAGATTTTCGTCGAACCTTGACCACTCCTTTGACTTCCACTGCACGTATACTCTGAATGATACTTGGGACCCACCTTTTCGATGTTTCTCTCTTCATGATTTCAGGAGTTGTGTTGACCATGAAACTCTACCTCTTGAGTTCCGAAACCCCGAAACCTAATTGGGGCCCAACAGCTATTGTCCCTCAACCTTTCAGGAATTTTCTCTCTCTCTTCAGGATTTAACGACTCACAAAAATCCACAACAGAGAGTTTCCTTACCTTTCGAAACTCTGATTCCTAAATTCTCGAAGCCTCACCTCCCACGTGATCTACGACTGAGATCTTCCCCAATCCGATGGCTCTGTATCTTTCGATATTTCATGAACTGAGATTTTGAAACTCTTGATTCCAAAATCACAGCCTCCTCCACTTCCTGAACCCCGAAATGTCGTAATGCTGAAATGGGCTCAATGACGATTAGCCCCAGCCCTACTCCAAATACATGTCGCATTTCACGACTTTGGGGCTTTCAATGCAAAGTGTGTTGGAAAATATTTAACAGACAACGAATGCTTGTCATTGATGGCATTATGAGAAGATGTTGCAGAGAACACTCGAATAAGCTCAGAAGAGATAGTGCAGAGGATTTTTGGCAAGAATAGCGATGGCAAAGATCAGCATGATCAACAACAACACTAATCGTTGGATCAACAATTCAGAATTCCTGATGACTGTCAGATCTCAATGTAGACAAGAAGAGCACGCAGATATGGAGGATAGATCTCGGGTGTTAGATCTGAGCATGAGGATCAACCATCGTAGGATCTAGGAGAATCTGCACGATCTTTAAAAGTGCAAGGTGAAGCAAGTTCACGAAATCTCAAAATCCCGATGCAGACACAATGAAGACTTGTGAAATCATGAAATGATCCTGACTGTCAATAAACCAAAATATGTGGACCATTGATCTAAGCTCCATTTCGTAGTTTTTCCTATCACGACTTGTAGTGACAGGAACCTGCATCGAAGGAATCACGAGATGCAAATTCACGATGAGATCTGGACCGTAGATTCATCGAGATCATGGACCGTTGATCTAAGATCCATTTTGGAGTTTCTCCTATCGCAACTTGGAGTGACAAGAACCTCCATTAAATGGATCACGATATGAGAAATCATGATTTAATCACAGCCGTCAGATCAAGGTGTGATCTGGACCATCGATCCAACTTCATTTCGGAGTTTCACAGATCGTGACTTGGAGAGTTGATATGCCTCATCTCCAAAATCGTGATATGCAAAATCACGATACTTGGATTCAACGAAGCATGGTGTGGAAACTCGGGAGATGCGAGATCACGATAAGATCTGGACCATCGGATCTATGGAGATTTCAACCGTCGATTAGACTCAATAAATATAAAGCACCTTTTGGAACAACCTATGGTCACCACCAGTGGTTATGAGAAGGGAAGGAGTCAGTTCAGATAAGCTCCATTTCTGGGTTTCGGGGATCGCGACTTAGTGAGTCGAGATGCCTCATCTCTAGATTCACGAAATGTGAATTTGTGAAAAGCACTTTATGCATATGCGCTTGGTCATAGACATGGTTATATAAAGGAAGGAGCCAGTGTAGAAAAGCTCTGTTTCGGAGCTTCGAAACTCGTGACATGGAGACTCAAGATGTCTCATCACGGAATCTATGAATTGCGAAAGTACGAAATGGGTAAATAATGCAAGAACTCATCAGAGTTAATCGAACGATGGAGGTGAACATGAGCATGATTGGAGGGATACTGATGCACGACACAGTGAAACTACCAGAAACCATTGACGGTGTCTGCCAGAGAATTTGAAGAGACCTCTGTGTGATCGGCAGAGGAGATGAAGAGTCTCCAAACTTCATCCAGTGAAGGAAGACGACTCTTAGAGGGATTGACAGGTGGATGAGCATTGAAGTCTGTATCTGAAAATAGAAAGGATAAGCTCGTCGAAGACAGAGAAGACAAAGTGCCTCAACTGCCAGAGAAGCTGCGAAATCTAGATAGAACACCCAGTGATGCTGAACGCATGGGAAAAAGTTGTCGAAGAAGCTAAAGAGTTGCGATAATGATGAGGCAAAGCACTCAATATGTGGAGGAATTTGGCATGGAGTGAGCATGCAGAGGCATGGTGAATATTGCATGCACAAAGAGCATAGAAACAAGGTGAACGAAGTAAAAAAAAGAGGAGAAGGGGTTGTGGTGCAACGGTGTTCAGGGGTGTGCAAGGAGGCAGAGTGTAGGAGAAGAAATGCACAGTTGAGGAATGGTGCATTAAAGGGATATGGTGCATAGAGCATAAAAAGTAGAAGAACAGAAAGTGCAAGGGGTGTGCAGAAAACACTGATGAAGACAAGGCAGAGCAGTGTAACAGAACAACGACAAGGATGGTAAGACATTGAATAACTTTATATCATTGTAATAAGTTTTAGTAACTAAGAAATTATAATTTAGGGTGGTTGGGAGGTGCTAGGGAGGACTGGTGTCCTCAAAGGTTCAAGTGGGGGCTTGAACATAGGGAGTTGGTGCTTCCTTCTAGTTGGTGCTAGAGAAACCAGGGAGTTGGTGCTTCCTTCTAGTTGGTGCTAGAGAAACCAGGGAGTTGGTGCTTCCTTCTAGTTGGAGCTAGAGAAACCAGGGAGTTTGTGCTTCCTTCTAGTGGGTGCTAGAGAAAAACAGAGATTTAGTGCTCTCAGCAAGTTGCAGCTTGCAAAACAGAGGTTGTAGCTTCACAATGAGTTGGTGCTCAAATGTATGATAATGTAAAGAATGTAAATAGTACTTATCATATAAAGAAAAGGAGGTTTTTACCCTATATGGGTTTCCTTGGGAAATTTCTGTCTCTTTGTTTCTCATATATGTGATTAATGCTAAATGTGCCATTGTTCATTTCCCTGCATTATTGTGATCATCATTGAGTGCCTTGTAAATATTTTAAAAGAAGCATAATTTTTTAAGCATGGTGACAACTGATTCAACCCCCCCTCTTAGTTGTTCAACAATTGGTATCAGAACCAACCCCTTTTATCTAAGGGTATATCCTAGAGCTTAAACATGTCAAGCCATGAAGGAAATTCAACCAATAAGGCCCCTCTATTCAATGGAACAAACTTTGCCTTATGGAAAGTTAGAATGAGAACCTACATAATGTCGTTAGGTGTAGATGTCTGGGATGTGGTAAATACTGGTTATGTAAAGCCAGTTGTGCTAGCTAATAAGGATGACAAACTAGAATTTAGCTTCAACGCTAAGGCTATGAATGCTATCTTGAGTGGGCTTGTAGAAGCATAATTCGTAAAATTTATGCACCTAGGAACTGCCAAAGAAATGTGGGACAAACTCATTAGCAGCTATGAGGGTAATGAGAAAGTAAAGGATGAAAAGCTTCAAACCTACAGAATACAGTTTGAACAGCTGAAGATGAAGGAAGATGAAACTATTGGAAAATACTTTCTAAGAGTAGAAGAAATGGTAAATGAAATGAAGGCACTTGGTGAAACAATTGATGAACCTTCTCTAGTTCAGAAAATCTTGAGATCTCTCCCAGATAGGTTCAACCCAAAGGTCTCTTCTATAGAAGAACTTAATGATATAAAAACCTTGGGGTTTGATCAACATCTAGGAACATTGACTGCATATGAAATGAGAATAGTTAAAGATAAACCTACCTCCAGAGAAGCATCATTTAAAGCAGACAAGAATGAGGATTTTGAGCCCGATGAAATTGAAGCAAAATTTGTGAAGAGACTGAAGAAGGGATCAGGAAAATACAAAGGTAAACTACCTTTTAAATGTTTCAACTGTGGTAAGATAGGTCATTTTTCAAATAAATTTCCCCACAAAGGAAAGGATCAGACATGTGATGATGAGGAGAAGTACAAACACATAAATTTCTTTAAAGAGAAAWACTTTAAGAAGAAAAGTCTGTGCGTAAACAATGATGACGATCCTTCAGATGATGAAGAAAATGAMTCCTCTATTGAAGATAAACTAAATGACTTCATACTTATGGCCAAAGAGGATTATGAAAATAAAATCACATGGAGTGATGAAGAAGAAGTTGCGGTTGACATGGAAGGAGAACTGATCAGTGCACTAGAAGATATTGAGAGACTAAGAATCAAGAACAGAAAGTAAAGACAATTGTTGATACAGTTTGAGAAATATAGTAAAGAACCTGATGAAGACTTTGTCCTACTAAAAGTAGAATTGGAAGAAGCAAAGAAAATTGAAGAGATTTTGAAATAGCAGCTATCAGAAAAGAAGGCAAGATGTGAAGCATTAGAACAAGAAGTAGTGAAAACGAAGAAAGAAATGGAGAATTTTCAAGCCTTGTATAATCAGAATCTGTCAAGTATCAAAGCTTCAGAAGGATTGGCCACCATTCTAAATCAACAAAGGAATCCAAAGCTAAAAACTGGCTTGGGGTATGAAGAGGGATCAAGAAGTGGTAAGCCAGGAAATGAAGAACCCATCAAGTTTGTCAAAAGTACAACCAATGACAATAACAATCCTGCAGAAATAAAGGAAGACAATCAACCGCCCAGGTCGAGTAAGGTAAAAGATGCTAGATCTGAATCTGTAGAACAAAGAAGTAATGTGCTCACTGTTGAACAATGTCATCAGTCTGGAAGAAATCGATTTGCTCAAAGAAGACAACCATTTTCCAGGTACAAAGAATTATTCTATGGCTATTGTTTCTACTATGCTAACTTTGGTCACAAAGCTATAAATTGTTCCTTAAGACTTAGACATGAGAAATTAAGATTTCAAATGAAAAAATACTTGCCACAACAAAGAATGATGCAGCCAAGTAACAAACCTTCACTGATTGCCAATTGCCAAATTAAGTCTAGGGACATGCAACTAAAGAGGTCAAGAAATAATCAACAGTCAATGAGTAGACAATGCTGCACCAATAAGTTTGACTTGTTGAACAATGAGATTGAATGCTACATCTATCATAACTATGGACACAAATCTATTGACTGTCATTTAAGGGAATATGAACCAGATTTGAAATCTCCTGTTGAAAATGTCAAGTTTTGGAAGAAGAAGGAAAGTGACAAGTGTGGATTAGTGTTGTCCACTCAAAGAAAAATGAACCCTTGGTATATAGACAGTGGATGATCCAAACACATGACGGGAGACAAAGGCAAGCTTCTATCTCTAAGTGAAAGCAAATCAGGAAACGTAACCTTTGGAAATGATGCTCCGGGGAAAATAAAGGGCAAAGGGATGGTGAGCTTAAGTAATGGAAAAGGAAAAGCCCAAGATGTTCTACTTGTGGATGGGCTGAAACATAATTTGATCAGTGTAATTCAAATGTGTGACAAAGGATGCGAAGTGTTGTTCACATCCAAGGACTGCAAGATAAAGTCTGTAAACTTAGGACAAGTGGTGGCCAAAGGCATAAGGACATAAAATAATGTATATGTGCTGAAAGAAAATAGAGAAGAATGTCATCTAAGAAAACATGATGAAATATGGTTATGGCATAGGAGACTTGGACATCTAAACTTTGACCACTTAATCAAACTCAAAAACCTCGAGGCAGTAAAAGATCTTCCGAGAATATCAAAGCCCCAAGATTCAATGTGTAAACCTTGTCAAGTAGGGAAGCAAAACAGGACATAGTTTAAGTCCAAGAGCTTTACTTCAACAGAGAAACCACTCCAACTAGTTCATATGGATTTATCTGGAACATCAAGACAGGAAGGCATAGGGAAAGAAAACTACTTCATGCTGATTATCGATGATTACTCTAGACTTACTTGGGTTTCCTTTCTCAAAGAAAAAGCTGAAGCATTTGAGAAGTTTAAAATATTTAAGGCTTTAACAGAGACTCAAACAGGCAATAGGTTAAAGACAGTAAGATCAGATCGGGGAGGAGAGTTTATGTCAAGAGACTTCAAGGAATTCTGCGATGAACATGGGATCAAGAGAGAATACACAATCCCAAGAAATCCACAACAAAATGGAGTTGTTGAGAGGAAAAATAGAATAGTGCAGGAAATGGCCAGGTCAATGATGAATGAGAAGAACATTGGTCAAACCTACTGGTTAGAAGAAATACACACAACAGTCCATGTGCTTAAAAAATCCCACCTCAGACCACAAAGTGACAAGACACCTTATGAATTATGGTTTGGAAGACCTACCTCAATCAAACACTTCAGATTCTTTGGGAGTAAATGCTACATAAATAATAATGATGAGAACCTTGGAAAATATGATGACAGGACTGATGAAGGTATCTTCTTAGGGTATGCTACAAACAGTAAAAGATATAAATTCTATAATAAGAGGATGCATAAAATGGTTGTCTATATTGATGTAAAAATTGATGAAGGAATCCCAGCAAGAGAGGTGTACAGTAATGAGTCTTCTAGAGAAGACACATCTAAAGCTGAAGATGAATAGGTCCAAGAATCAGAAAAGGAAGACTCTGAATCATATGAAGACTTAGACACTCAGATAGACTCAAATTAGCAATCAACTACAAATTCCTCCTCCAGAATCATTCAAAAGAATCATCCTGCAAGTTAGATAATTGGAGAAAAAGACAAAGGTGTAAAAACCAGGAGAAAGATAATCAAAACCACCGAACAATCTCATATAGCTCTCATATCCATGCTGGAACCCAAGAATTTCAATGAAGCCTGCAAATATGATCACTGGGTTAAAGCAATGAATGATGAACTTGATCAGATTGAGAAAAACAATACGTGGGAGATGGTTCAAAGACCTGAAGGTAAAAAAGTCATTGGCTCCAAATGGATCTTTAAGAATAAGTTGAATGAGAAAGGACAAGTTATCAAGAACAAAGCGAGGTTAGTCTATAAAGGCTATACTCAGATAGAAGGACTGGATTTTGATGAAACATTTGCGCCCGTAGCAAGATTAGAAGCTATCAGAATGTTTCTTGCCTATGCTTTTCATAAAAGGTTTAAAGTCTACCAAATGGATGTCAATTCAGCCTTTCTAAATGGATATTTAAGTGAATAAGTCTATATGGAACAACCAGAGGGTTTCAAACTATATGATAACCCTGACTTAGTATGCAAGCTGAAGAAAGATTTATATGGTTTAAAACAAGCCCCTTGAGCCTGGTATCACAGACTGGATACGTATCTCAAAGATAAAGGGTTCAAGAGAGGAACAACTGACAACAATCTATATATTAAAACAAAGGATAATGATTTGCTCATCGTATTGGTCTATGTAGATGACATCATCTTTGGATGTAATAATGATTCATTAGTACAATGGTTTGCTTATGCCATGGAGTCTGAATTTGAAATGTCTATGATAGGAGAACTGCCATTTTTTCTTGGTCTGCAAATTACTCAGAGGTTCGAAGGGATGTTCATTTCTCAAGAAAAATATATAAGAGAAATGCTAAAAAGGTTTCAAATGGAAGATTCTAAACCTGTGGGTACACCTATGGTAACTGGATGTAAATTAAGCAAGGATGATGATTCACCTGATGTTGATCAAAGGTCATATCGATCAATGATAGGCAACCTATTGTACATCACATCATCTCTCCCAAACATAATGCATGTTGTAGGAATGGTAGGAAGATATCAGGATGCACCTAAACAGAGTCATTTGCAAGCTGTCAAAAGGATATTCAAGTATTTGAAGGGAACAATGACTTATGGTCTGTGGTATCCCAGAAATCAAAAATTTCAGTTAACTGCTTTTTCAGATGCAGATTGGGCAAACTGTGTTGATGAGAGAAAAAGCACTAGTGTAGGAGCATTTTTTCTGGGTGACTCATTAGTAGCATGGCTTAGTAAAAAGCAAGGATCCATTTCATTATCAACTATAGAAGCATAATACATTGCTGCTGCTACTTGATGCACACAAATTTTATGGATGATACAAACTCTTGCAGATTTGAAGGTAACTTACATTCATCCCATTCCAATTCACTATGATAATACCAGTGCCATTAGTGTCTCCAAGGATCTTGTTCTTCATTCCAAGACTAAGGATATTCCAATAAAGTACCATTTTCTCAAAGAAAAAATTACAAACAAAATTGTTCAGCTGAATTATATTCCTTCCACAAAATAGATTGTTGATATCTTTACTAAACCATTAGTAGTGACCCCTTTTGGATATCTTGGTCAAAAGTTGGGGGTTATAATTTCTTGTGTCTAATATTTTCACCTGGTCAGGGGGAGTACTTATTGAATATATGATGTATTTCCAAGATGCTCATAGTTGACAGGGGGAGTATGTACTGCAACAACTCAGGGGGAGCATGTTTCTTCTTTGACATTGATGTCAAAGGGGGAGAAAAGAGTCTGGGAGGAGAGTCCGAACGCATGTGGGTGCTTGTGTTGCCATCAATGCCAAAGGGGGAGATTGTTGGAAAATATTTAACAGACAACAAATGCTTGTCATTGATGGCATTATGAGAAGACGCTACAGAGAAGACTCGAATAAGCTCAGAAGAGATAGTGCAGAGGATTGTTCGCAAGAATAGCGATGGCAAAGATCAGCATGATCGGCAGCAATAGTGATTGTTGGATCAAAAATTTAGAATTCCCGATGACTGTCAGATCTCAATGTAGACAATAAGAGCGCACAGATATGGAGGATAGATTTTGGGCATTAGATCCGAGCGCGAGGATCAACCATCGTAGGATCCAGGAGAATCTGCATGATCTTTAAAAGTGCAAGGTGAAGTGAGTTCATGAAATCTCAAAATATCAATGCAGACACAATGAAGACTTGCGAAATCATGAAAAGATCCTGATCGTCAATACACCAAAATACGTGGACCGTTGATCTAAGCTCCATTTTGGAGTTTCTCCTATCGCAACTTGGAGTGACAAGAACCTCCATCGAAGGAATCGCGAGATGCGAATTCACGATGAGATCCGGACCGTAGATTCATCGAGATCGTGGACTGTTGATCTAAGCTCCATTTCGGAGTTTTGCCTATCGCAACTTGGAGTAACAAGAACCTCCATCAAAGGAATCGCGATATGTGAAATCGTGATTTAATCGCAGCCGTCAGATCAAGGTGTGATATGGACCGTCGATCCAACTTCATTTCATAGTTTCGTGGATCGTGACTTGGAGAGTTGATATGCCTCATCTCCAGAATCATGATATGTGAAATCGCGATATGATCTGAGCCGTTGAATCAAGATCAGATCTGGACCGTCGAATCATAGGACAAGTCGTTGACTTGGAGTCAATGGAGCATGGTGTGGAAACTCACAAGATGCGAGATCACGATAAGATCTAGACCATCGGATCTATGGAGATTTCAACCGTCGATCAGACTCAATAAATATAAAGAACCTTTTGGCACAACCTATGGTCACTGCCAGTGGTTACGAGAAGGGAAGGAGTCAATTTAGATAAGCTCCATTTCGGGGTTTCAGGGATCGCGACTTAGTGAGTCGAGATGCCTCATCTCTAGATTCACGAAATGTGAATTTGCGAAAAGTTCTTTATGCATAAGCGCTTGGTCATATCCATGGTCATATAAAGGAAGGAGCCAGTGTAGAAAAGATTTATTTTGGAGCTTCGAAACTCGTGACATGGAGACTCAAGATCTCTCGTCACAGAATCTCTGAATTGAGAAAGTGTGAAACGGGTAAATAACGCAAGAACTCATCAGAGTTAATCCAACGATGGGGGTGAACATGAGCACGATCAGAGGTCTACTGATACATGACATAGTGAAACTGCCAGAAACCATTGATGGTGTCTGCTAGAGAATTCGAAGAGACCTCTGTGTGATCGCTAGAGGAGATGAAGAGTCTCCGAACTTCATCGAGTGAAGGAAGATGAGTCTTAGAGGGATTGACAGGTGGATGAGCATTGAAGTCTGTAGCTAAAAATAGAAAGGATAAGCTCATCGAAGATAGAGAAGACGAAGTGCCTCAACTGCCAGAGAAGCTGTGAAATCTAGATAGAACACCCAGTGATGTTGAACGTGTGGGAAAAAACTGTCGAAGAAGCTAAAGAGTCGTGATAATGATGAGGCAGAGCACTCGAGATGTGGAGGAATTTGGCACGGAGTGAGCATGCAGAGGCATGGCGAATATTGCATGCACAAAGAGAACACAGATGAGGTGAACGAAGTAAAAAAAAGAGGAGAAGGGGTTGTGGTGCAGCGGTGTTCAGGGGTGTGCAAGGAGGCAGAGTGCAGGAGAATAAATGCACAGTTGAGGAATGGTGCATTGAAGGGATATGGTGCATAGAGAATAAAAAATAGAAGAACAAAAAGTGCAAGGGGTGTGCAGAAAACACTGATGCGGACAAGGCAGAGCAGTGTAATAGAACAACGACAAGGTTGGTAAGACATTGAATAACTTTATATCGCTGTAATAAGTTTTAGTAACTAAGAAATTATAATTCAAGGTGGTTGGGAGGTGCTAGGGAGGACTGGTGTCTTCAGAGGTTCAAGTGGGGGCTTGAACATAGGGAGTTGGTGCTTCCTTCTAGTTGGTGCTAAAGAAACCATGGAGTTGGTTATTCCTTCTAGTTGGTTCTAGAGAAACCAAGGAGTTGGTGCTTCCTTCTAGTTGGAGCTAGATAAACTAGGGAGTTGGTGCTTCCTTCTAGTGGGTGCTAGAGAAAAATAGAGAGTTGGTGCTCTCAACAAGTTGCAGCTTGCAAAATAGAGGTTGTAGCATCACAATGAGTTGGTTCTCAAATGTATGATAATGTAAAGAATGTAGATAATACTTATCATATAAAGAAAAAGAGGTTTTTACCATGTATGGGTTTCCTTGGGAAATTTTTGTCTATGTGTTTCTCATATATGTGACTGATGCTAAATGTGCCATTGTTCATTTCCCTGCATTATTGTGATCATCATTGAGTGCCTTGTAAATATTTTAAAAGAAGCATAATTGTTTAAGCACGGTGACAACTGATTCACCCCCCCCTCTCAGTTGTTCAACAAAGTGCCCCGACTCCTTGTCATCAGAATTGTTGAAATGCCGAACCCCGAAATGCCAAAATGTTGAAATTCCACTCCAAAGGGGGATCAACGGATCCTATTGCTTCTCATCCAATGGTGGCTACTCCTCCTGACCTCCTGAATGCTAAAAGACACTCATCCTTAACCTTCTCATAGATCTGCGAGATCCAACGGTCCACTAGATTTCGACACTTCTTCCACGAAGAAATTTCACCGTGCGTTCACTCTTCTTCAAGGATCTCTGGCCAAAATGACTTTGCATCCTTCCACCTAAACTTGAATTCTGCGAGATGATTTCGATCTCCGCCTCCCTTTGAACACTTCAAATGTGTTATCCCTCCTGAGCTCTCACTTGCAAACTTAAGCCCCAAAAGGAATCCTGCTCGCACTCCTTGCGGCAACTTTCAAATAACCTTTGGTTATTTGAGTCTTCGGTCCTGTGCACTCTTTGCAATAGTAGTCCTTCAACCTTTACCTTAGTTGACAAGTTATAAGGCTTCAACCAGCCTGTGCACACCTTGCATGACTCTGTGCCTCACCTACACTTCTGCTGGTTATGAGAACAACGATATCTCTCCTGAGCTTTCTGAGATAAAACTCAGTTCCTCGTCAACGCACATCTTGTGGACGTTCACTACACTCTTTGCAGGAATTCTCAAGAAGAGAAACAATTGAAACTCATTCTTCTCCTCTCTCAGACTTCATACACTCAACATGAAATCATACACCCGACATATCATTGAAACAAATGCCTAACAGAGAAAATAAAACAACTATAAACATACCATTTAACAAATGTAAACAGTAAGCATCATAACACCCTGAAGATTGAGTTAAAGATTTATATATTAACTCAAGTGCTCTGTACATGGGTTCTCCTCTATAGTTCTCTGCTACATCTCTACAACTTATGAAATCTGAATGATCATAATGTTCCTGTTACAATGATACAAGGGTGAGGGTGTTTATATCCATTTTCCCTCCTATGCTTCTAAACTGTCTAATCTATTAAATCAAATCTACCTACTTTCATTAAACAGATTTAAATGCCTATTACATTCGACAGATGAGAACAATCATTCTTATCCTAAATGTAAAAAAAAATTTGTTTTCAGAAATTATTGAGATGTTCATTTGCGGAATTTTATGTTCTATTGTTGTTTTGAGTTTTTGTAGGTGTATTTATTTCTACAAAAATAAACTAGAATATGAAGAAAAGTAAACTAGAAGGTTTTTGTTTTTTTTTGTTTTTAAGTTTGATTTATTTATTGCATTATTTTGATTTCCTTTATTTTTTCGTTCTTTTATTATTATTCTTTTTTTATATTTTATTTTTTTTAAGTTTTGTTTGTTTCCTAAAGAAAAAAACACTATATATGATTTTATAAACTAGGCGCAAGTACAATAATCCATTGCTATACAAATTATCATGAACAAAAGAAAGATGTTTCCCTTCACAGACTGGAAACAATACAAGATCCAACTTGAAATGAATTTGTTTTTAGTTGTCCTCAATTGTTGATCTCTGAACAGAAAGAAAAACTTGATTGTTTGAGATCCAAAATACATACAATTATCTTGCACTTCTACAAAACCAATTGCAGTAAAAATTATTTGAGGAATTGTATTATGAGCACCAACCACCTTTCTGAACAACAAGCTATCCTTTCATTTGTAAAGTAGAAGGTCTGCTTCTATTCATGGCATACTGACTTGCCATCCTGTTCTTGATCTCAACAACCATCGTCATGAAATCCTGATCCACATTAGCTGCATTATTTTCACTTGTCTCCAAAACTGGAATGTCAATCTCATCTGCAAATGCCTTGGTTGTATCATAATCAACTGCAGTCAAATCACATTTGTTTCCAACAAGCAACTTGTTGACATTCTCACTTGACTGTTGTATTTTCCTGCCAACGAATATGCCCCTACAATCAATGGTGTTTCCATTTTTGCGAAAAACAAATCACCAAAGCACAGGAAGACGGTACTCGCTCGCTTTCGATCATGCATAGCGATCAATCTCGTTCAACCATTGCTTCACATTATTTAAGCTCTCCTGATCAGTAACATCATAAACCACAATGATACCATGGGCACCATGATAATAGCTGTTTGTAATTGTTATAAAGTGGAGATGAGCAGGTGCTGAAAATGAAAGAGATAGAGGTGGGGGTAGAACAGGATCAAGACTGCCTAAAATGGTGGAGGGAGACTAGCGGCGCAATCAAGTGAGCTGCCAGAAGCCCGAATAGATTTCCATGAATATCAAACTGATGAAATCAGGGATCTTTAGTTAAGGGCACCCCGATCTCATCCAAGCAGGCCTACATGCACTGGTTGCTACCATACAAATGGGGGTAGCGGTGGAGGTAGTCATCCTGGACTTGGGCAAGGTCTCGGGCCAATGGATAACTGATGGGAAACCCTCCTCCACCATACACCATGCCATAAGAGTGAATCACATTTTGATCGGTGACCCATGATGGCTTGTTTCGTTTACAGGCCGATCCACCCAAACGAATCAGACCCAAGATGAGAGCGTGAACGTTTTCCACCACTCGCCATTGCAACCTAAAAAAACACACTTACCCTAGAAAGATAAAATGAAAATTCTTGTACCTTACTAAGTCCTGGACCAGTCTCAACGGTGAGCTGCAGATCTTACTCTACAAGAGTCGACTATAGAACAAGAGCTGAGACGATAGTTCTCGAACAGTTTTCTTATCAGATAATTTTTTGGTGGAAGAATCGGCCCACCGTTTGGATGAATTAGTTAGGAAACAACTGAATAGTTCTAGAATGATTAGATGCCAATTACTGGAGGTGATATTCAAGGAATATACTCAGGAATAAATTCTGGAGCAAGTTGTTGCAGAATAATATCATCCAGATTTGTTTTGACTTTAATCAATTTTTAAGTAAAGGCAACGAGAAATAATGACGTCATTAAGATTTTGGCCCATATTTCTCCATCAACAACATAGTCCAATTATCGATATGAAGCCCAAATCGAATGCTAAAATCATGGAGAGAATCACAACAACCATACATAATATTTTTAGTCAAGAGCATTGCCATCTTTATCGGATCCAAGTGTATCTCATTATTAAAAATAATCAGTGAAGCAGTGTGATCTGATTCTTCAAGCATGGATAACTCTAAAAAAAATTATTCTAAATGATGAGTACACCCATACCTAACCACCTCCTTCTAATGGGCTGAAAATGAATAATAAAATGAGAATAATCATCTCAGAGAAACAAGCTTTTAGCAGTACTCCTATCGTCGACTAGTAATTTCAAATATGCCTATTGGTGCAAAATGATGGATAACAATATTCATTAGATCTGTTTTATCTTCTTATTTGTTGCAAATTTTATTCCGGATCAAGGTGAAACAATGGTGGCTCAAACCATAAATAAACTAGACTAAGAAGACATGGTTCGATTGATCGCAAAACGACACACAAAGGTTCAGCCAAAGTTTCTGTATGGAGCAATACTCATAGAGGTCATTGTCTCAGCTAAAAAAAAGTCATTGTTTCACCATGTAGTTTAAGCGGCTATTTCAGCACACAAAAATTGTTTTAGCATTAAGAATGTAGTCTATTTTTATTCACCTAATGTGTACTATTTTTATTTTGCAGGTTGAGAATGGATGTGCAACAAAGATTTTTATTATTATTATTTTATTTTTTTTTAAATGAAAACAAGAAATTTTAAGAAGAATTTACATGAAAATTTTGAGCAAGTGGAGACAAGTTTATTGAAAATTGTATGCGAAAAATGGATTAAGCAAAAAACTTTTACCTTCCACAATTAAAATTATTCCTGAAAATGGTTAGAGACACCCTATTTTCTAATCCTGGTGATCAATCGAAGCATGGAGGAGAGCATACTTATTCTATGAAAACAAAACCGGAAATAAAATCCTACCTGTTCTATGCTCATTGAAACTTAAAGATTAGTTACTTGTAGTCAAACTTCCAATGGAGCCAATAATGCAACAGTAACAACAATATGTTCAGTGGTGACTTTTCAAATGAATAATGGAAATATTTGAAAGTGAATGATTCTAGTTGTTGTAACGGAAAACTAACTAAATAAAAATGAAATTTATCTAATCGAGTGCTTACCTGGAACCATTGCTTGATAATGCTTTCATAGGTGCATTTTTCCTCACTCAGATATTGTTGTAAATCCTCTTCATCTTTCTCAATCTCTTGCTCAAATGATTGTTCGTCATCAAATATGTAGGGTTATTTAGATGTTGAATCCTCGTTTGTTGCTGGAGGAGTGTTTGAATATTTAATTGTTGTCAAGATCTCCTCTTCTAGAGAAGATGAGATCCTGAATTTCACGAGGATGTGAGTGAGTAGTTCCAAGATGACACTCATTGTTAAAACATATTGAAAAGGGGATTCTTACAACACCCAAATCGAAAGAAAAAAAAAAAAACACTAAAAATCATACTTGTTGAAACACATACTCTCCATAGTTGCGGAAAACACACTTGCTACAATTGAAATTCACACTTGTGAAAAATGAAATTTGCATAAATTGAAATTCACACTCTAGATATGGTAGGGAGAACATGAGGAGTCTCCACTCAAGTAGTTGTTATGACCCCTTACCAACATACGTAAATTACACTTGCATGGAAATTCAAACTAAATCTCAATCCATCGTGCTTCCCGACAACGATGCCAAAATGTTAGGCGGAAATATTGTCATTTAATTCCATTGTAGTATTTTCCCAAATATTTAATTTGTCAATCCGAGGTTTGTAGGATTACGAAGCACACACACTATATATGCAAGACTGAAGTAGAAGTAATCTAATCTAAATTACTGAAATAAAATTAATCTAGAAAATCAATACAACATGTGAAGAGTTGAATGACAAAAGACATATGTGAGCTCACACAATAAATCAATCTCAAATTATATTACAAGAATCAAATGACAAAGCATGGAAGAATAACAATGAAAGAATAAAAATGACGAATCCCCCTCTCCTAATTACAAGACTAAATTATGAATTACATGATGAATTATGAATAACATCCTCCAATTATGAATAACATGTTGACCCTCATGAAGGGAGAACACTCTCTTATATACATGAGTGTCATAATTACAAATCCACTATTCTCTCAACCACTCTCAACTACTTTCCCATTATGACAAGATATGATCCCTTCAAATCCTCCATACATCTCTCACATATCTTAGATAAGATATGCCAACCAAATCTTCCATGATATTCTCCTTGAGATCTCTTTCAAATCTTCAAAGTTGAGGATATGTGGTGAATTTTGACTTTGATGAAATCTTCACATATGCCTGCACACATCATCAAACTCATCCAACCTTGAGATATAATGAAAATATGTTATTTTTCTAATATTTAATCAGAAATTCACTTATAATACCAAAATGAATAAAGTGGAAAATAATAATATGAAACCCAAATGTATTTATGGAAATGGTATGATAAAAGGTTAATGGAACGATGGAATGCAAAGAATAGTGAAGGAAAAGGTGGATGAAAATATGACATTTCTGAGGCCCAACACCTGGTCTCTTAGGAAATGATATTTAATTGGGATGTGTTTGGTTTTAGAATGCATGACTAGATTTTTAGAGATACTTATGGCACTAGTGTTATCACATTTAATAGTAATGGGATTATTATATCTTATTTGTAGGTCTTCTAAAGCTTGCTTCATGCAAAGAGATTGTGTGCAATAGGATGCAACAACAATGTATTCATCCTCTTCTATAGAGAGTGATGTGGATGTTTGTTTCTTGATTAACCATGCTACCATACTTTTTCCTAAGAAAAATTCTCCTCCACTGGTGCTTTTCCTATCATCTATGCTACCGACACAATCTGCATCAGTATATGCAGTTAGATTGATATCTTTATCTTTTGGATACCATAATCCAAGTTCTAGAGTGCCTTGAAGGTATCTGAATATTCATTTTACTGCTTTTAAGTTATTTTCTTTAGGTTCATATTGAAATCTCCCCACGATTCCTACAACCTACATGATGTCAGGTCTTGTTGTTGTTGAATAAAGAAAAATTTCAACCATTGATCTATACATTGTTTGGTCCACTTTTGGTGAGTCATATTCTAGACTTAGTTTACATATAGTGACCATGGGAGTACTCATAGGTTTATTGTCTTCCATTTGAAATATCTTCAGCATTTCCTTGATATGTTTTGTTTGTGAAATAAATATTCCATTTTCTGTTTTATTTATTTGTAAACCTAAGAAAAATGACAATTCTCTCAGCATACACATTTCAAACTCTTCTTGCATTTTGATTCCAATTTTTCTTCTTAGTGTAGTGAGATTACTCCCAAATATGATGTAATATACATATACCACCAAAATAATCATATTTTGATCCTCAATTTTTATGTATAAGTTGTTGTCAGTAGTCCCTCTCTTATATCCTTTTTTTCATAGGTATTGATCAAGCCTAGAGAACCATGCTCAGGGGGCTTGTTTAAGACCATACATGGCCTTTTTCAGCTTGCACACATAGTCCTGATTTTCTGTTAACATGAATCCTTTTGGCAGCTCAATATATACTTCTTCTTCTAGTGTTCCATTAAGGAATGTTGACTTGACATCCATATGATAGATTTTAAAATTTTTGAAACATGCAAATGCTAGGAACATTTTAATGTCCTCAAGTATTTCTATTGGAGCAAAAGTCTCTTCAAAATCAATACCTTCTACTTTGGAATATCCTTTTCAAACTAATATGACTTTGTTCTTTATAATCTCCCCATTTTCAATTATTTTTTTCTTGAAGATCCCCTTGGTTCCTATCGCATTATTGTCCTTGGGTCTTGGAACTAGTTCCTAAGTCTGATTCTTTTGTTTGGTCTAGTTCTTCGTTCATTTATTTTATCCAATATTTAATTTTGATAGCTTCATTAACTAACTTAGGTTCCATTAGGGATAACATTGTTTGTTCTAAGTCAAAAGTGATTTTCCTTATTGTTTCCACTCCTGCACTTTTATCTCCAATAATCTGGCTTTCAGGATGATTATTTTGAACTCTTTTTGATGGAGCTCTTGGCAAGGACATTTCTTCATTGTCTTCTTCATCAGTATGTGGTTCATTTTCTCGTGTTTCATTATTATCATCTTCTTGTTGATATTATACATCATCATCTTCCTGTTGATATTTTACATCATCATCTTCTTGCTGATATTTTACATCATCATCTTCTTGTTGATATTTGTTATCAATGCCTTGGGATATGCTCTTTTTTAGATCATATATCTTTACATTCACACTTTCCACTATATTTAGTACTACAATATTATAACATATGTATGTTTTCTTATTGTATGAATATCCCGAGAATATTTCTTTATCGGATCTTAGATCAAACGTTTCTAGGTTATCTTCATCATTCTTTATGTAACATTTACTTCCAAAAGTTTTAAAGTGTTTTACAGATGTTGGACTTACAAACCATAGTTCATAAGGGGTTCTTTCATGGTTGGGTCTCAACTGAGCTCTATTAAGTATGTGGATGGATTTGTAGATTGCATCGCTCCAGAATTTTTCTAGAAGCTTGGCTTCATTTGGCATGGTTCTTGCATCTTCTTGAACTATTTTGTTTTTCGTTTCTACCATGCCATTCTGTTGAGGAGTCCTGAGAGATGAAAATTGTCTTTTGATACCATGATTTTCAAAGAATTGAATGAACTCTTTAGAGGTGAATTCTCCTCCATTATTTGATCTTAGACATTTAATTTTTATATTTGTTTCATTTTCTACAAGGGATTTGTATGTTTTAAATTTCTCAAACGCTTCTTATTTTTCTTTTAGAAACATTACCCAGGCAAATCCCGTGTAATCATGAACAATCAACATAAAATATTGTTCACCATAAGTAATTTTGGTTCTGGTTGGTCCACATAGATCTGTGTGAATAATATCTAATGGTTTTGTTGTGGAATGCTCTTTTGTTTTGAACCTAACTCTTGTTTTCTTTCCTATTTGACAATGTTTACAAATAGAATATGAAGGATTAATCACTTTTGGCAGGTCCCTAATTGTCTTTTTCTCGTTATATTTGATCAAGTTATCAAAGATTAAATGTCCCAAACTTCTATGCCATAGCCAACTTTCATCTACTTGGATTAAAAAACATTTTTTTTATTCATCTATATTAAGGATGTACACATTGCTAGATGTTCTCGGTGTAACTGCCACTAGCTTTCCAGTGTCCTTTTTTCTGATATCACATTTCTAAGAATCAAAAGTAAGTATGTGACCATGATTACATGTCTGAATTACACTTAGGAGATTTGGTTTGATATTTTCTACCAGAAGTACATCTTATGCTTTGGTTTTATTATTTCCTAAACCAACAGTGCCTTTTCCCAGTATCTTAGCTGACATGTTATCTCCAAAACTTACTTTTCGTTTTTCTTTCTTATTTAACTTGAGAAATTTACTTTGATCTCCAGTCATGTGTTTGGAACTTCCATTGTCTACATACCACTAACATCCTTGATTTATTTCATATAAGGCTACATTGCACTCTATTTTCTTTTTTGTCCATTCTTTTTTATTATGAGAAATATTTGTCTTTTTATCATATTTTGGCAATCTACATTCACTAGTTTTATGACCATAGTTGTTGCATTTTTAGCATTCACTATTGAAGTCCTACAAAGAAAAAAATGATTTATATTTTCTCTTCTATGTATTATACTTGTTGTTCTTATATCTTTGGACATTTATACGATTGTATTGTCCATAAGCTTTGCAATGTACTGCCTTATGTCCAAAATTATTGCAAGAGTAACAATACACAATAAATAGATATTTAGGGGGATTCCTTTTGATTGTTGTATTTTTCTTGTCACATTTTACTCTAGTAGGGAGTATTGATTTATGTTTATGTGTAATAGTTTCCAATGGTATCATATTTTCCTTATTATCTTCTTTTCTTAACGAGCTTTTCAGAGCATCTCCGTAACTGATTGGTTTCTTGACAGATACTTTTGATGTAGAAGTTGAGTCTTGAGTGTATCCCAAACCAGTATTGTTGTTTGGTGACCTTTGACTACTGAGAATTTCATCCAAGATCTTTGAACTATTTCCAAATTGTGATCCCTTTTTTCTTTCTCAATTTCACTTTTTAGCAACTTAATCTCATCTTCTAGTTTCTCACATACTTGTTTTTTTATCACTAAGTTGTTGTAAAATGTCTTCTTCAATTTTATTAGCTTCCAGGAGCCAGGACTTCAAATCATTGATGGTCTTTTCTGACTCTTTGATAGTTTTGGAAACTTCCCTCTCTCTTGATTTACTATCTTCTTTAATATCTAGAATTTTTTCCCTTAGTACCATGTTTTGTTTTTTAGTTTTTCTTAGTTCTTCAATTACATTGAGGATTTATTATTTGAAGTTATATTCTTCTTCATCTTCTGAATGTTTATCATATTGAGTTTTTATTCCCCTAAATAGAATCTCTAGTTCTTGTTCTTCATTTTCTTTTGATGAATTATTGTCCTTTTGGGTAAATAACGTTTTATTTTTCTTGTAGAACTTCTTTTTATTATTAGTGTTTCTTTTCTTCTGATTTTTTAAGGTACATTCATCATCACTTTCATCCTTCTTTGGATGGGGACATTTATTGGAAAATTTTCCAATTTTTCCACAGTTGAAACATATTAGAGGAATATTTCCTTTGTATTTCCCCGTCCCTTTCTTGAGTTTCTATATGAAGTTGGAAGTTTCCTTATCAGATATATCTAATAACTCATCATTAGTCTTTGATCCTACCTCATATTTGTTTTAGATTCTTTAAAGGTTGTTTCTCTTTTTGATGATTTATCATTCCCTGTTCTCATTTAATATGTTGTAAAAATTCCATGAAGTTGATCAACTGTGAGTGTGTCAAGATCAAGGCTATCTTCAATTGTAGAAATATTTGCATCATATCTCATAGGTAATGACTTTACTATATTTTTCACAATAGTTTTATTTGTAAGTTCTTCTCATGCTTATCTAATTGAATTAACCACTTCATCTACCCTATGAATGTATTCAACAATGTTATCTTCCTCTTTTATTTTTAAATTTTCAAATTGAGTTCTATAGGTCTGTAATTTAGCTTCCCTGAATTTATTGTCTCTTTTATACACAACCTCCAATTTGTCCCATATTTCTTTGGTCGAATTAAATTTCATAACCTTCACACATATAGAATTTGTCAACCCTCCTAAAATTGCATTAACTGCTCTTGAGTTGTCATTGCATATTTTCTTTCCTGCAATATCTTTGGGGGGAGTAGTTGGTGTAGTGTAACCATATACAACAGATTTCCATATATCAAAACAAAGAGCCAACATGAAGTTTTTCATTCTTATTTTCCATAGAGCATAGCCACCTCCATTGAAAAATGGTGCTTTGTTGTTAAAAATTCCTTCTTGTTGATCCATCTTCAGGATATACCTCCCAGTTGTTAGACTGTGTTGAAGTCACTGGTTCTGATACCAATTGTTGGAATACTGAGAAGGGGGGTGAATCAGTATTACCTTGTTTCAACAATTAGCAGTTACTTTTATACTTTGTTAATTACCACAGAAAATCAAAAGTAGACTTGTTTTTAAAATCAATTATATAAATATAATTAATAGGAATTACAAGGATTTTATGAATAGTGAAGGACTCCTATCCTTTTTGGAGCACAAACTCTAGGAGACACAAATCCCCTTCTTCAGGGAACCAACCCTAGGAAGCACCGACTCCCTTGTTTCTTTAGGTCACCAACCCTAGGAAGCACCAACTCCCTTGTTTCTTTAGGGAAGCAGCCCTAGGAAGCACAAACTCCCTTTTTTCTTTAGGGAACCAACCCTAAAAAGAACCAACTCCCTTATATTTACTTAGTAAAGGATATGAATCCTTTTGTGTTCCTCCCTTCCACCCTCACTTCATAAGAATGACTAGTTCTTCTTCTTGGACTCTGCTTGTGTTTTGATCTTCTGATATGGACTACAGAGACACCTCTTCTTCACCATTCTTACTTTCTTATATATCCACCCAACTGGTGTGAGATATGAATCATTGTGTCCCTTTGTTTGGACCATCATACCTCTTTATTTAGAGTAACAAAAATAATTCTTTTTTTTCTTCATTATTATTCAAACATTATCTGAATGCTTTTAAAATTAATTAGAGTGATTTTCATAACTCGATCACGGATATGGATCGATTTCATTTATAACTTGATTCCATGTCTCTGAAAATATTGTAGAAATCTAATTCTGTAGAGGTTCTTCCTTCAAACCATTTACATGTGACCATATGCGCAAAACCACGGGATTATTATTTAAGTGATGTTCCTAGTGCCTCATGGCTTATGTGTTTGTAACCCATGACCAAAGGTTGGAACCTAGTCCTCTGCTACTTCGGCCTTCAGTTATTTTCACTCTCATCCAATATTTTGGAGTTTCAACTCTCTGAAGTGGTTGCCTCTCACAAGGGTTGACCCGACGGTTAGCATGAATCCTGAAACCAAATCAACAGTATAGCTTCAATCATTACTTATTCTTCCACTGCTTAATCCAACGACTATGACTTAATCAAAGGTTGATATGGACGACCACTATTTACTTTGGGACTTCAAGGGTTCGGAGGTACGGGTAATTGTTGTTCCAATTTCCACCAGAGTTGGTCAATGCCAAAGTGGTCAACATGGGAGTGCTTACATAATATTTCCACTGCGTTTTGATCTAACATTTATGTGACAATCCAAAGGATTTTAGATCAATGATTATCATTGACTTTGGCCTTCATCACTTTAGGTAGTTGTTGATTTCCCCTGAAGGACATAGTGATTTAACTTTTTGATGTCACTGTTGACGTGGCATGGGCCAAGTGGTTACCACGTGTCACCTAGATTAGTGACTTATGTACCCTAAAGTTCCAACTAGACCTTGAAACTTGTCACCATATGATTATGCCACATGTCCTTGTTGATGTGGTATTTACTGAAGTGGATTTCCTAATGAGTCACATGTCCTCTTCCTAGATGTAATGGTTGTAGCTTCATCTAAATCCTTGATCCAACGACTGTGATCAGTTCATTTTGGACTTCGGGAATTTGATTTATTCACTTTTCCCATTTCTCAATTCTCCCGAAGTGAGATTCCTTGAATAAACCTCGAGTAACTTGACTTGATCTAACAATCCTTCTTTGACGCAAGAATCTTAACATGATCCAATGGTCATCATGAATTCATCTATTTTAGGATCTCGTGAATCATTGATCCAACAACTGTGATCATTTCTAGATCAATGGTCTAGATTCATTTCGGCCTTTAGAACTTTGGTTTATTCGTTCCCAGTTCTCAATTCTCTCCTAGTGAGATTCCCTGAATAAACCTCAAGTATCTTAACTTCATCTGATGATCCTTCTTTGACGCAAAAATCCTAACACGATCCAACGATTGTCAAGATTTTGGCTTATTTCAAGGTCTCGTGAATCCTTGATCCAACAACTATGACCAGTTTCTAGATCAAAGGTCTATATTAATTTCATCCTTTGAGACTTTGGGTTATTCTTCCCCACTTCTCAATTCTCCCAAAATGAGATTCCATGATTAAAGCTCAAGTAGATTCCAGATTTGACGATCTTATTTTGTATCGAAATCTTACATCAGTGAACAATATTCTTCCTCAATTATTTTATAGTTTTTACTGTGGGGATTTAAATCACGACCGTGTTTCTGCAATGCACTTTCCCTTCTGAGATTTTTGGTTTTGTACTTGGACTCTAACTAATCGAGATCATTGATCTATTGGAAATTCGATCATGATAGTATTTCTCCATTGCGTTGATCTCGTGAAATCTAATACGCTTCCTCTCCTGAGATTTAGGTATATTCCTCTGTATGTTGTTCATAACAACTCATCATCACATCATAATGACATCGATTTTTGACATCAATGAAAATATGTCCAACAACCCCATTAACTGGTCACTTTGCAGGTTCGATGAGAATCAACACTTATTCTAGTAATCAACACTAGTCATGTGCCTATATTTAATTGGTCTTCTCTTTGGTCACCTTTTCCTTCTCATTTCTCACATGGCCATGCCCTAATTCACCCCTTTTCATGACCATACCTTGATAAATATTTATGGACTATATCACAAGTTTTTCAAAACACATTAATACTCGATAGACAAGTACTCGAAAAATTGCACAAGCTTCATTAGTTGTTTGATCTTATCTTTGATTTTTTCTCTCATTTAAGCTATTGACCACATTCCACTTATTGGCCACCTAGTTATAGACCATTAACTTATGTGGGTATAATATGGGTAATATTTGAGTCTTGAAACCCTCCCATACCATCAAGGCATGCATCTAGTGAAACCATGTCAAATTTCAATGACTACAAGAAAAGTTTGAGAAAATTTCAATGTTGGCCCTAGTAACTGGTCAGTTTGCGGGGCCGACAAGAGTCAACACTTATTCTAGTAATCAACATTGTTCATGTGCCTATATATAATTGGTCTTCTCTTTGGCCACCTTTTCCTTTTCCAGTTCTCACACAACCATGTCTTCTTTGACCCCTTTTCATGACCTAGCCTCGATAAATATTTATGGACGATATCATTGGTTTTTCAAAACACGTTAATACTCGATAGAAAAGTACTTGAAAAATTGCACAAGCTTCCTCAGTTATTTGATATTATCTTTGATTTTTTCTCTCATCTAATTTATTGACCATATTCCACTTATTGGCCACCCAATTACAAACCATTGACTTATGTGGGTATAATACGGGTAATACTTGAGTTTTAAAACCCTCCCATACCATCAAGGAATGCATCTAGTGCAATCATGTCAAATTTCAATGACTACAGGAAACGTTTGAGAAAATTTCAATGTTGGCCCCATTAATTGGTCACTTTGTGAGGTCGACGAGAACCAACACTTATTCTAGTAATCAACATTGTTCATGTTCCTATATCTAATTTTTGGATGGTCTTGTATTTTGTCACCTTTTCATTTTCATTTCTCACACGACCATGTCTTCTTTGACCCCTTTTCATGACCTAACCTCGATAAATATTTATGGAATATATCACAATTTTTTCAAAACACACTAATACTCGATAGACAAGTACTCAAAAAATTGCACAAGCTTCCTCAGTTATTTGATATTGTCTTTGATTTTTTCTCTCATCTAAGCTATTGAACATATTCCACTTATTGGCCACCCAATTATAAACCATTCTCTTATGTGGGTATAATATGAGTAATCTTTGAGTCGGGAAACCCTCCCATACTTTCAAGGCATGCATCTAGTGCAACCATGTCAAATTTCAATGACTACAAGAAAAGTTTAAGAAACTTTATACGTTAGCCACATTAATTGGTCACTTTGTGGGGTCGATGAGAATCAACACTGGTCATGTTCCTATGTCTAATTGGTTTTCTCTTTAGTCACTTTTTCCTTCTTATTTCTCACACGGTCATGTCTTCTTTGATCCCTTTTCATGACCTAACCTCGATAAATATTTATGGAATATATCAAAAGATTGTCAAAACACATTAATACTCAATAAAAAAGTACTCAAAAAATTGCATAAGATTCGTCAGTTATTTGATCTTATCTTTGATTTTTGCTCTCAACTAAGATATTCACCATATTCAACTTATTGGACACCCAATTATAGACCATTACCTTATGTGGGTATAATATGGGTAATATTTGAGTCTTGAAACCCTCCCATACCATCAAGGCATGCATCTAGTGCAACCACGTCAAATTTCAATGACTACAGAAAAAGTTTTAGAAACTTTCAACATTGGCCCCATTAATTGGTCACTTTGTGGGGTCGACGAGAATCAACACTTATTATAGTAATCAACAGTAGTCATGTGCCTATATCTAATTGGTATTATCTTTGGTCACCTTTTCCTTTTCAGTTCTCACACGACCATATCCTCTTTGACCCCTTTTCATGACCTAACCTCGATAAATATTTATGGACCATATCACATTTTTTTCAAAACACACTAACATTTGATAGACAAGTACTCGAAAAATTGCACAATCTTCCTCATTTATTTGATATTATCTTTGATTTTTTCTCTCATCTAAGTTATTGACCATATTCCACTTATTATCCACCTAGTTACATACCATTCACTTATGTGGGTATAATATGGGTAATATTTGAGGCTTGAAACCCTCCCATACCGTCAAGGCATGCATCTAGTGCAATTATGTTCAATTTCAATGACTACAGGAAAAGTTTGACATTTGCAACGTTGGCCCCATTAACATTGGCACTTTGTGGGATCGACAAGAATCAACACTTATTATCGTAATCAACACTAGTCATGTACCTACATCTAATTGGTATTCTCTTTGGTCACCTTTTCCTTTTCATTTCTCACATGGACATTTCTTGTTTCACCCATTTTCATGACCTAACCTTGATAAATATTTATGGACTATATAACAAGTTTGTCAAAACACATTAATACTAGATACACAAGTACTCGAAAAAATGCAAAATATTCCTCAGTTATTTGATCTTATCTTTGATTTTTTCTCTCATCTAAGTTATTGACCATATTCCACTTATTATCCACCCAGTTACATACCATTCACTTATTTAGGTATAATATGAGTAATCGTTGAGTCTTGAAACCCTCCCATACCGTCAAGGCATGCATCTAGTGCAACCATGTCAAATTTCAATGACTACATGAAAAGTTTGAGAAAATTTCAATGTTCGCCCCATTAACTCGTCACTTTGCGGGGTCGTCGAGAATCAACACTTATTCTAGTAATCAACATTGTTCATGTGCTTATATCTAATTGGTCTTCTCATTGGTCACCTTTTCCTTCTCAATTCTCACACGGCCATGTCTTCTTTGACCCCTTTTCATGACCTAACCTCGATAAATATTTATGGAATATATCACAAGTTTGTCAAAACACATTAATACTCAATAGAAATTACTCGGAAAATTGCACAAGCTTCGTGATTTATTTGATCTTATCTTTGATATTTTCTCTCATCTAAGCTATTGACCATATTCCACTTATTGGCCACCCAGTTACAAACCATTCTCTTATGTGGGTATAATATGGGTAATATTTGAGTCTTGAAACCCTCCCATACTCCCAAGGCATGCATCTAGTGCAACCATGTAAAATTTCAATGACTACATGAAACGCTTGAGAAAATTTCAACATTGGCCCCATTAACTGGTCACTTTGCAGGGTTGACGAGAATCAACACTTACTCTTGTAATCAACATTGGTCATTTTCCCATATATAATTGGTCTTCTCTTTGGTCACCTTTTCCTTTTTAGTTCTCACATGACCATGTCTTCTTTGACCCCTTTTCATGACCTAACCTTGATAAATATTTACGGACTATTTCAAAAGTTTGTCAAAACACACTAATACTCAATAGACAAGTACTCAAAAAATTGCACAAGATTCCTAAGTTATTTGATATTATCTTTGATTTTTTCTCTCATCTAAGTTATTGACCATATTCCACTTATTGGCTACCCAGTTACAGACCATTCTCTTATATGGGTATAATATGATTAATATTTCATTATTGAAACCCTCCCATACCATCAAGGAATGCATCTAGTGCAACCATGTCAAATTTCAATGACTACAAGAAAATTTTGAGAAAACTTCAATGTTGGCCCCATTAACTGGTCACTTTGCGGGGTTGAATAGAATCAACACTTATTCTAGTCATCAAAACTGGTCATGTTCCTACATATAATTGGTCTTCTCTTTGGTCACCTTTTCCTTTTTAGTTCTCACACAACCATGTCTTCTATGAACCCTTTTCATGACCTAAACTCCATTACGGAAATATCTCCATTAATGAATTTTGGTGTTTTATAACAATTCATGCGCATGTGCATGAATTCATAATTACCATCTCATTTTGTTTCGAGATTTATCTCTATTCCATCGTGCCTCGTTTGATCGTTGTTAGTGTTTGTATCACCAATCTAATTATTACTTTTATTAATTTAGGTTAGTTTATAGGTTAATTTAGTTTAGTTTGGTTTATAGGTTAATTTGGTTTGTAAATATTTGTTGATCAATTGTAAAACAATTGGAACTTTTCTCAAACAACCCTCCCATAAGTATTCAATTATTAATATTGATTACAACAAAAATCAACAACATGTAGCATAGGATATCAAAAAATGAAATAAAACTTTAAAACATGTAATTAACCCACATAAAAAATTATATTGTTAAGGTCCTAACCCGCACATGGGTAGATTAATGTATTCGGATGTAATAAAGGTCAATATTAATAAGACCTTTCAATAAAAGAGAATTAGGCGGATGTAAGAAGACCTAATAGAAGCTTCCTCTTCTAGAAGGATCTTCC
>ML777604.1:455306-499469 GCA_009831015.1 Picea engelmannii | reverse complement strand
TCAATCGGCGACGCTCCTCAAAATAGTCACGACCGTGACCCTGACGTCTCCCTTTGAAGTCTTTTCCATCTTCCCGTGCAGGCTCGCACGACGAGGTGCGGATTCTCCTGCATCAGATATACACATTCATATATTTAACTTGGTACTTACCTAATTGTTTCAAATTACACGAAATTACTACCATGGTATGTATATATATGTAAATAAATAAATAAAATATATTATGCAAATAAAAGAGAAAAATGAAAATTTTCCATTTGAAAAATTAATGAAAACAAATACTTGGAACAATCATTGTCAACATTATGTGCTCCCTATTTATTGACATCCAAGGAGGAATGTTATTGTTGATAAAAAAAATAGGCCACACTGAGTAATCATACCAAAGCTCTCCAAATGGATTAACATCGTTAGTTGCCAATGAAGGCTTGACATTATGAGGTCCATCTGTAAATTTTATCCATTTTGCAGCAATTTCCTTAAATGCATAGCCATCTGTAGGCATTTGAAGAATGCCATATTCAATTCTCTTCCATGCATGGTAATCCATAAACTTTTCTATGATTTGGTACATGAACAGTGCTTGCAAACATGGAATTATGGGAATATGTCGGAGAACCTTTCGAGGCACCATTTTTGTTACTTGATCGGTTCGATATCTACTGATACCATATACCAGGAATTTTGTTTTAGACGCATGTTGTCCATAATATATAATATGATCATTAGGACATGAATTTATACTTTGATACTCCATTCCAATGTCTTTCATAATTACATGTAAATATCGATATGTGCGAGGTAGAATATTTGACGAGTGTAACATAAATTCACCTAACAATCTAAAACATAAAAAATAACTAGTTAATGTAAAGAATAGTAATTGTAAATATTGCATTTTTATTTTACACATTAATTAACACTCAAAAAAGGGGGAAAATTCAACATTTATGTAGATGTGATGAAACATATTACATAGATTAGGATTTGTGTCATAAAATTGTTCAACAAATGATTTGTAACCTTTAAGTTCACCAATAGTAATGTAGTGGAGAGAAGATTTCTCTTGACCCTTTATAAAGTCATTTATTTTCCTTTTCAATTAGAGGTTCATCATAAATACCATCACTATTGTCCCCATGATCCTCATCTAGATGACCGAATAAGTCTTGGATCATTTGATTTGTCCCATCATCTTGAAATATGTTATTATTGTCATCTACTTCCATGGGATCATTAACTTGATCTTAATTATCCACTTCATGTTCCTCATCTTGTACAACATCATTTCTACTACTACTTGGTGCTTTCTACAGAAATTTAGGGGGCAACTCTAACTTTATAATTACAAACAATCATGCAAAATTAGTGCATGTATAAAATAGTATAAAAGTTTGAGAACACAATCAATATTAAAAAGGTAATGAATATATATATATATATATATATATATATATATATATATATATATATATATATATATATATATATATATATATATATATATATAGATAATTACCATGGGAAGATATTGATTTGATCCCTTGTCCATGTGCCCATATTTTCTACAATTTTTTTTAGTTTTTGCTATTAAAACTCTTTCGGGACGTCTAGTACAACAATCTTTTCAAGGGAAATAACATTTATCATCACCCTTTTCACAATGTTTAATTTTTTTCCCACCTCTAATGTTTTCTAACATTCTTTCCCACAGACATATACTGATGATTATCTTATAAAATTGAGTGGTGTATAATAGAATATCTATTATATTTTTCTATTATAACATATGGAAAAAACCCTATTATTTGTTCGCCAAGAAGACCTTATACCCTTTTTGAACCATCGTTGTTATAGAAAACTTGTCGCAACATCCGTAAAATGAAATATTTATAGATTTTATAACATCGCAATTCCGATGAAAGTTGACCAAGTCAATGTTGACTTTGTCAAATAGTGGGCGATTGTTGGGGGGGGGAGGACCTAGCGTCAACATTGTCGCAAGAGCGACACACATTTGATTTCATCGCAAGAGAGACAACCATCAGAAGACATTGAAAGAGAGACGATTTGAAAAGTACATCACATTTGCAATGATATCAAGCAGGATAAAGAAAAAAGACTTAAAATTTCCTCTATTTTTTTATAGTATGGCCAATATTATCCATAAATTTTCAAATTGATTGTCACAATTTTTCCAATATGTAGTAGTGCAGCAATATCACCAGTTGCTTCTCGATTTGAACAGACCCATTTGGGAAGTGGTGGTACTTGTGCAGGTTCATGTTCAATGGACTCATATAGAGGAAGGTGAGCTGGAGGAGGTGGATTTACATCCTTGTTGTCATCATCTGAAGAAGAATCAACCATAATAGCAACAGAACATGGCACAAACTTTGAATATGGATTGCAGAACATAGAGGGCACAAACGTCAAACTAGGATCACAAGACAAGATATTTTCATCAAATTTAACAACTCTTGTAATAATAATTTCATTAGAATGAGGTTGAATAAGTCTATAAACTTTGACATCTTCAGAATAACCAACAGATATACACTTCTCGCTTTTAGGTTGTAAATATTTCCTTTTCTCACTAGGAATGTGAGCCCATGCTACACTACCAAATACATGGAAGTGGCTTACATCTATCTTAATTTTATTACATGCTTCTTCTAGTGTTATATTTTTTTAGAGCCTTTGTGGGAGTCTAATTTACTATGTAATTTGCAAATTTAATGGATTTTCCCAATAATTAAGACTTTATCCCTTATATTGGATCATGCAATAGCCATTTCTTTTAATGTGTGATTATTTCTCTCAGGAACACCATTTTGTTGTGGTATATATGGAACAATGTGTTTCATTTGGATTCCTTATGCAGTGCAGTAACTTGTAAAACTTTTGTTCACATATTTTCCTCCATTACTTATTCTTAACCTTCGAATTTGATGTCCAAATTGTTTTTCTACAAGGCCCTTATTTGATCTTATCTTTGATTTTTTCTCTCATCTAAGTTATTGATCATATTCCACTTATTGGCCACCTAATTACATACCATTCACTTATGTGGGTATAATATGGGTAATATCTGAGCCTTGAAACCCTCCCATACCATCAAGGCATGCATCTAGTGAAATTATGTCCAATTTCAATGACTATAGGAAACGTTTGAGAAAATTTCAACGTTGGCCCCATTAACATTGGCACTTTGTGGGGTCGACGAGAATAAACACTTATTCTTGTAATCAACACTAGTCATGTGCCTATATCTAATTGGTCTTCTCTTTGGTCACCTTTTCCTTTTCAGTTCTCACATGGACATTTCTTCTTTCACCCATTTTCATGACCTAACCTAGATAAATATTTATGGACTATATCACAAGTTTGTCAAAACACACTAATACTAGATGCACAAGTACTCGAAAAAATGAAAAATATTCCTCAGTTATTTGATCTTATCTTTGATTTTTGCTCTCATCTAAGTTATTGACCATATTCCACTTATTAGCCACCCAGTTACATACCATTCACTTATGTGGGTATAATATGAGTAATCATTGATTCTTGAAACCCTCCCATACCGTCAAGGCATGCATCTAGTGCAACCATGTCAAATTTCAATGACTACATGAAAAGTTTGAGAAACTTTCAATGTTGGCCGCATTAACTCGTCACTTTGCGGGGTCGACGAGAATCAACACTTATTCTAGTAATCAACATTGTTCATGTGCTTATATCTAATTGGTATTCTCATTGGTCACCTTTTCCTTCTCAATTCTCACACGACCATGTCTTCTTTGACCCCTTTTCATGACCTAACCTCAATAAATATTTATGGACTATAACACAAGTTTGTTAAAACACATTAATACTCGATAGAAGTTACTCAATAAATTGCACAAGCTTCATGATTTATTTGATCTTATCTTTGATATTTTCTCTCATATAAGCTATTGACCATATTCCACTTATTGGCACCCAGTTACAGACCATTCACTTATGTGGGTATAATATGGGTAATCTTTGAGTCTTGAAACCCTCCCATACCGCTAAGGCATGCATCTAGTGCAACCATGTAAAATTTCAATGACCTATCCTTGATAAATATTTATGGAATACATCAAAAGTTTGTCAAAACACACTAATAATTGATAGACAAGTACTCGAAAAATTGCACAAGCTTCATGATTTATTTGATATTATCTTTGATTTTTTCTCTCATCTAATCTATTGACCATATTCCATTTATTGGCTACCCAGTTACAGACCATTATCTTATGTGGGTATAATATGAGTAATATTTCATTCTTGAAACCCTCCCATACCGTCAAGGAATCCATCTAGTGCAACCATGTCAAATTTCAATGACTATAGGAAAAGTTTGAGAAAATTTCAATGTTACCCCATTAACTAGTCACTTTGTGGGGTCAAATAGAATCAACACTTATTCTAGTCATCAAAACTAGTCATGTTCCTACATATAATTGTTCTTCTCTTTGGTCACCTTTTCCTTTTCAGTTCTCACACAACCATGTCTTCTATGAACCCCTTTCATGACCCAAACTCCATTACGAAAATATGTCCATTAATGAATTCTGGTGTTTTATAACAATTCATGCGTGTGTGCATGAATTCATAATTACCATATCATTTTGTTTCTAGATTTATCTCTATTCCATCATGCCTTGTTTGATCATTGTTAGTGTTTGTATCACCAATCTAATTATCACTTTTATTAATTTATGTTACTTTATAGGTTAATTTAGTTTAGTTTGGTTTATAGGTTAATTTGGTTTGTAAATATTTGTTGATCAATTGTAAAACAATTGGAACCTTTATCGAACAATCTCCCATAAGTATTCAATTATTAATATTGATTACAACAAAAATCAACAACATGTAGCATAGGATATCAAAAATTGAAATAAAACTTAAAAACATTTAATTAACCCAAATAAAAAATTATTTAAAGATAATGCATACAATTTAAAATATCTGGTTATGTACCTCATCCAATGCAACATGTGTATCATCCTTCTTATGTATCTTCTTCTTGATCATCCAACTCGACATATGTATCAACATCCAGTTCAGAAACAATTTTGAAAGGATTGATGATGTCATCATCATCATCATCAATGTCATTTTCGAGCATATCTTCATCAATATCATCATCAAGAACTAGTGCATTGTCTCCTACTCCTGGTTCATCTTCTCCGTCTTCATCTGTCAACCCATATTCTTCCTTCTCTAGGTCTACATTATCTTCTTCTTCAATATCATATTCTTCATATATAGTATACTTTATTTACCTTCCTCTTGGATCATATCTAACAACAAATGACAAATCCCTCTTACCTGGAACCTTTGAGTAAAAGACTTGTTCACATTGACTTGGAAAAAACATAGCGGTCATTTTCTTTTTCAAAAACTATTGTTTTAATCATCAGAAATCCATTGGAATGTTGAATAACAATTTTTTCCTCATCGTGTTCATGCATTTGTAACCTATACCATTTGACATCGAACAAAACTAATTTGAAGAAATTAAAGTCACAATCAATTATATCATTCAAAAACCCATGGTATTTATTTTCAGATTTGCGAGGATGTATGTTACTCCTAGAGGAAACATTAGTGACTTGGCATATTGCAGTTATCCCACTATCAAAAGTTTTCCTGGTTTCATCCAATTGTTTGATGCGAAATTTACGCCCATTGCACCAAATAGCCTTGTGGTGTTTCAACTGCAATATTCCAGACATGTAAAAGATGCATTGTCAATTAATAATAAACAAATTTATATAACTTGGAAAGTATAATATGAAAAAAACACACCTACAGCCACATTATTATAATATAAAATAAATGAATAAAATGGGTGAATTTTCTTTCCTTTCCATCTTTCAAACAATATGCTAAATTTATTTCCCTCTGTGTAACATCAAAATCTCCATTACGACGAGCTTCTCTAATCAATTCAGACAACTCTTTTCATGATAACATGTCACCATGATGTTGTTTACATCTATCAACCCATACTTTCATCTAGTCAAGATTGTTTGCAATGTATAAATGTCGTGCATCCCAATCTTGAGCAACCGACCGATAAAAAATGAACAATTCACCGATATAAAATATTAGTTATAACCATGCTAAATATTAATAAATTATGAAAGAATAAATATTAAATGAGTATGATCATATACCCCAAAAAATGAAAATTTATATTTATTACAAATATCCACAATTTAATTACCTATCACTTTCTTCACTGTACCTTTCCCCAACAGTTGCTCCCCTTCAAATTTTTTGATGGAGTTCACATCCCAAATACAATCCACTGCATGTATAGCTTGTGTTGCTAATTTAGGAATATACTGACTAATATACACCATGGATTCATATACCATATATCCCTCCACCATATAAACCCTAGGACGTGCTCTTTTTCTAACCAAATCCTTCAATGATTTCAAGTGCCTCTCCACCATCCACATTGACCTTGTGTGTATAGGTCCACACATTTCAATCTCCTCAACTTGGTGTATAAGGTAGTGTTCTTGTGCATTGAAAAATAATGGAGGTATATACTTTTGTATTGCACACATTAGCTAAGGAATTTCTCTCTTCCAATACTTTATATCATCTCCATGGATTTATTTCAATGACAACCATCTACAAATCATGACTCAAGAAAATAAGATGTTTCAACAAAACATAATATATATTACATTACAAGTAAAACACATGTCATTAAGTACAACAAAAATTAAAAAAAATGTTATGCATATATATTACAACTACTTACCTCATGTATTTTCCAAGATCATATATAATGTGTTTGATGTTGTTGTCAAAGTTGTTTGGGAGAGATAGAGGTAGAACATATTGTAATAATAAAAACTAATCGTTAGTTGTTTCAAAACTATACAAAAAAAATAAAAATCTCAAAAAAGTGTATACGACCAATATATAAATATGAACACTAAAATTATTAATTACCTTAATGAAGGTATGCCAATCATGTGTTTTTACCCCACCAAATTCACCTTTCTTCGTTAAGATATTCTTTATGTTTGAACAAAAACCTATGGGAAATTTAATTCTTTGAATGACCTATTTTACACCATTGCTTTTATGCTCTGTTAATAACCATGGAAGGTTAATTTTGTCTCTATCACTATTTGATCAGATAACACTTTGCATGATTGGCTTCCTGAATGTCATTACAAATTTTGACAATTTTTTTTTTATCCCTCCTCCCATCTATGATTCTCCATAATGTATCTACCGCATTCTTCTCGATATGCATTGTATCAAACAAATGAGCTATTTTTAGCTCCTCATAGTAAGGAAACCTCATTAATTGAGTGGGATAACATTTCATTCCTCGTGGAAGCCCATTATTACTACCTTCACGATGATGACATTGATGAAGCATAAAAAAATCAGAACACTATTTATCAAATGTTGTAAAATAAATTGAATAATTAAAATAAAATTTCAAAACATGATTCCATTTACAATACATAAACAAAATGTTTACCTTGAGGATTAATTATTTCATATGCCAACTTCCATAGGAGAGGTGTGATTCTTTGTGGTTTTAGTCTAGTCTCTTGTTTCCCATTAAAAAGATCTTTTTGACCGACGAGATTTCAACAGTGGCTTATAATTGTTAGATTAGGAGAATCCAGGCAATACATAATTTGTATTAAAATTTCTACATGGTATCAAAGCGTAGAAGATTACAGAAGCTGAGTTTGTGATTGGATAGAATTCGAATTTGCAGAAAGACTTTATTGGTGCTACCACTAATTGACACAGACCCCCTTCCCTCGGGCCGAGATCCGCTCAGGATCTTCACTAAAACCACGCCAAGGGTTAATTAAACCCTTTGTTTAAGCCACAAAGGACTTCGGGTTTCAGGAGTTGCAGAGTACCGATGTATTTCCACAGCTCTTGGAAAATGCCGAAATGCCAATTTTCAACAAAGGTAGACTCCTTCAATGCGTCGAACACATGCCACCTATTACCCACTAGTTTCGAATTTCGGGACTTTGAGAGAACAACCAACAGTCTTTCCTCTTACCTTATGATTCCCTAAACTCTGAAATTCCGAAATGACGAAATGGACTCAACGTCCCATAGAATGCGAGATCGATGGCCTTTTGGGATTTCCCCCAAAGCTTGACCCCTCCTTTTACTCCCGTCGCACGTACCCTCTGACTAAGACTTGGGACCCACCTTTTCGGTGTTTCTCTCTTCACGATTTTGGGAGTTGTGTTGACCATGCAACTCTACCTCTTGAGTCCTGAAACCTCGAAACCCGATCGGTTCCCAATGACTAGCGTCCCTCGACTTTTTGGGAATTCCTCCTTTCCCTATTCAGGATTTCGTGGACCAGGAGTTTGAAACTCTCGATTCCAAAGTGACTGCCTCCTCTACTTCCCGAACCCCGGAAAGAAGAAATAACAAAATTCCACTCCCAAGACACGCCTCATTTCATGACTTCGGTATTTTCAATGCAAAGGGCCCCGACTCCTTGTCATCAAAATTTCTGGAATGTCGAACCCCGAAATACTGAAATTTCAAAATTCCACACCTGATAATCCCTTTCGTGATCCAGGAGTTTGAGTGACCAAGGATTTTGGCCTGCACTCCGAACTTATGAATCCTGAATTCCTGAAATGATCTGACGGCTCAAACTGACCACTATCAACGGTCCACATTGATTCTTTCTATCAGGGTGGCAGATTCATCCAACTCCTAACCACCTTACAGCTCCTTTGGATCCTATGGTCCTCGCGACTTCACGAGTTCTCCACAGAGAATTCTAACCACCAGATGCACTCCTCAAGGACTCCTATCCAAACGACTTGGTGTTCTCCCTCTAGAACTTAACTTCTATGAGACGATTTCGATCTCCGTCTCCTTTTGAGAACTGCAAAGGTTAAATCCCTCATGAGCTTTCACTTTCAAACTCAAGATTCCCAAAAGGATCCCTGCTTTCACTCCTTGCGGAAAAGATTCAAATAACCTCTGGTTATTTGAGTCTCTGACCCTGTGCACTCTTTGCAACAGTGGTCCTTCAACCTTCCTTCTGGATTTGTAAAATCCAAGGCTTCAACTAGCCTGCGCACACCTTGCACATCTTTGTGCTTCATCTTCACTTCAGCTGGTATGAGAACAACGATATCTCTCATGATATTTTTGAGATAAAACTTAGACCCTCGTCAACGCACACCTTGTGGATGTTCACTGCACTCCTTGCGGGAATTCTCAAGAAGAGAAACAATTGAAACTCATTCTTCTCCTCCCTCAGACTTCATACATTCAACATGAAATCACACATAACACAACATTGAAACAAATGCATAACAGAGAAACAAATCAACTGTAAACATACCATTCAACAAATGCAAACAATAAGCATCATAACACCATGAAAATTGAGTCAAAGCTTCATATATTAACTCAAGTGCTCCTGTACATAGGTACTTCTCTACAGCTCTCTGCTACAGCTCTCCAGCTTAGGAATTCTGAATGATCATCCCCCAATTTACAATGATACAAAGGTGAGGGTGTCTATATCCATTTTCCCTCCTACACTTCTAAATTGTCTAATCTATTAAATTAAATCTACCTTCTTTACATTAACAGACTTAAATGGCTATTACATCCGGAAGATAAGAGTAATTTCTCTATATCTGTTCATATCTCCAAGACATAAATGTAAGTACGCTTCTCCTAGCTATTACATTAATGCTTCAGATTTCAAAATTCAAAACATTTTCATAAAAACGTGTCATTTTTTCATCTGCACGTCCAGTTGTCTCCCACTTTTACGTTGCTTGCTTGGTTGGCTGCTTACGATGCTCCTGCATCATACTCCCTCGCTTGAAAAAATTTATGAACTCTTGTTCATGAGCTCTTGCATGGTTTTTCCATGCCTATGAACTGTTGCTTCATCCTCCCAAATGGCCTCTTCAACTAGATGTCCCTTCCATTTGACCAAGTATTCAAAATACTTCTTTCTCCAGGTCTTTCTGCTAATCCTCTTGTCAATTATGCTTTCCATCTGTGGCTTTTCAGCTACAGGCATTTGTTTTTTCCATTGAATTTCTTCTTGCTCATCTTCTGCTCCTACTTCTTCATCTCTGTAAGGGTACAAATCCACAACATTGAATATCGGCGAGATCCCAACCCCATCAGGTAATTCATTATCATATGCGTTTGCCCCAAATTTCCTTATGACCTTGCACGGTCCAATCATTTTCATCTTTAGCTTACTATACATTCCCCTTGGGAACCACTCCTTCCTCATATGCGCCAGAATCAGATCACCAACATCAAATTGAAGTTCTCGCCTATGTTGATCTGCTCTTCGCTTGTATTATTGACTTGAACTCTGCAATCACTCCTTAACTCGGCTGTGAAGCTCCTTCATTCCTTATGCAAAGTCCTCTGCACTAGCACTTCTGAATTCATTTTGTTCCAAATATTTCAATTCATAAACTCCCCTTGGATGCATTCCATATACAATCTGGAATGGACTCTACCCTGTGCTTCTATTGAGTGAATCATTGTAAGAGAATTCTGCCTATGGAAGAATGTGATCCCATTGACTATGGTGTTTAGTCACTAAGCTTCTTAACAAATCTCCCAAGATCCTGTTCATGACCTCTATCTGTCCATCCATATGAGGATGATATTCTAAGCTAAAAGATAAACATGTCCCCAACTTCTTCCATAAGGTCCTCCAGAAATTCCCTATGAACTTGGTATCTCGATCAGAAATGATACTCTTTGGCAAGCTGTGAAGTCTGATGACCTCCTTGGAAAACAAGTTCACAATATGAGTTGCGTCACTGGTTTTCTGGCATGGTATGAAATGTGCCATTTTTGAAAATATATCGACTACCACAAAGATTGAATCATATCCTCTGTGTTTCCTTGGTAGTCCCAATACAAATCCATGCTCACTGCATTCCACGACCTTTCAGGTATGGGTAATGGTTGGTATAACCCTGTGTTCTTCCTTTTTCCCCTCGTGTGCTGAAAAATTCTTCACTTGTCCACAAATTTCTTGACATCTGTCCTCATCACTGGCCAAAAATATGAGCCATTCAACTTTGAGAACGTCTTGTCATGACCGAAATGTCTAGCCAATCCTCCACTGTGTTTTTCCTTCCGCAAATTCTCCCTCATTGAGCACTTCGGAATACATAGTTGATTTTCCCTAAAAAATAATCCATCCTAGATCATGTATTCAATCCATTGGCTTATGTCCCTGAGAATTGGATTCTCAGATGCCTCATATGCCTCTTTAAAATTTGGATCATCCCTGTACATTTCTTTGAGGTTATCAAAACCCAAAGACTTGACTCTAAATTCCTGCATAAGAAAACATTTCTTGCTCAAAGAATCAACAACTTTGTTAGCAGTTCTAGAAATATGCTTAATCACAAAAGTAAAATTTTGCATGTATTCAACCCATTTAGTATGTTTTTGGTTCAATTTTTCCTGTCGAGTCATGAATTGCAAAGCGTGATTATCGTTGTACAAAACAAACTCCTTGGGAACCAAATAGTGTCTCCATTTCTTCAGTGCTTGTATGACTGCATAGAATTCTTTATCATATGTGGAGTACTTAATCTTCGTTTCATTCAGTTTTTCACTAAAGTATGTGATCGACCCGTCGTCTTGGCTTAAGACCACTCCAATTGCAAATCCACTCGTGTCACACCTGACCTAGAATTTCTTGTTAAAATCTAGAAAAACCAGAATTGGTTGCTCAGTGATCTTCTTCTTCAGCAGATTGAAGCTCTTCTCTACTTCCTCCATCCAGTGAAAATATTTGTGTCATTTCTTCACCATATCCATCATTGGTTCTCTAATTCCACTGAAGTTTCGAATGAATCTCCTGTATAAGCTAGCCAAACCATGGAAGCTTCAAACTTCAAACACGCTCTTTGGCGATGGCCAATTCTTAACCGCCTTTATCTTTTCTGGATCCATTTTTAATTCATTTGCAGAGATAACAAACCCCAAGTAAATGAATTATGCTCTCATGAATGATGATTTCTCCACATTGATCAACAATTTCTCTTGTTGTAATATCCTCATTACTGTAACTAAATGCTTTAAGTGTTTTGCTTCTGTTTTGCTGAAAATTAGTATATCATCAAGATATACAATGACGAATTTCCTAATGAAATCCTTCAAGACTTCATTCATCAACCTCATGAAAGTACTAGGTGCATTTTTTAATCCAAATGGCATGACAAGCCATTCATACAACCCCTCATTCGTCTTGAATGTTTTCTTCCATTCATCACCTTCTCTCATTCAAATCTGATGGTACCCGCTTTTCAAATCAATCTTTGAAAAAAACTTTTCTCCACTCAAGAAATCCATCAAGTTGTCCATCCTTGGTAATGGAAATCTATATCTGATGGTAATATTATTAATCACCCATGAGTCTGTACACATTCTCCAACCTCCATCTTTCTTTAGGCTGAGCATTGTTGGAACAGTTCATGGACTCAAGCTTTCTCGAATCAATCTTTTGTCCATTAAGTTCTGGACCTGCCTCTTAACTTCTTCATTTTCCTATGGCGTCAACCAATATGCTACTTTGTTTGGAAAACTGGCTCCAGGTATAAGATCGATGTGATGACTTATACTCGTGATAGGTGGCAATGAACAAGGTACTTCGTCCACTACTATATCAACAAACTCTCCCAGCAACTCCTGGATTTCTTCTGGTAAATCATCTATCATTGTATTGGTCAAAAAAATTATGGGCTTCCTAACCACAATAAATTGTGTGTCTTCCTTCTTCTTAACCTCATCAAGAAGTTCCTTCCCACTCATGAGAAGTATAGTATTGCTCATCTCTGTTTTCACTTCTTTATCCTTAATCAACAGCAACATGTGAGTCCTACCATTTTTCTCCAGGGTGTACGTGTTCTTCCTCCCATCATGAACTACGTTTATGTCATATTGCCACGGTATACCCAGCAATAGATGAAAAACATCCATGGGACTGACATCACATAATATTTCATCTTTATATCCTCCTATTTTAAATTCAACTAAACATTGTTTAGTGACATTTACCTGATGTCATTTTTGTAGCCACGAAACTCTGTATGGGCTTGGATGTACAACAGTATCCATCTCTAGATTCTCTACCATCTCTGTAGATACAATATTGTTTGTGCTACTGCTGTCCACTATGACCTTGCATACCCTGTCTTTGGTTTTGCAAGCAGTCCTAAACAGACTATTTATTTGGGTTGAGTTCTCTGGTTCCTTCTCCGGCTTCAAGAGAAATTTTCTCATCATCAAATATCTTCCGCCCTCATCGTCTTATACCTCAACATTCCTTCATTGATCTTCGACAATGTGAGTTTCACCACCATCTTTCTTCTTATCTGGACATTCATAGGATTTGTGTCTGATTTTTCCATAGAGGAAGCATTTCACTTCACCTCCTCTACCTCTTCCTCTTCCTCTGGTTCGAGGAAAAGTATTTCTATTAGCATAATGCCTTCCCTGTGAGCTTCTTCCCCTCTCATATTGATTTTGAGGTTTCTTTCCCTCTTCTTTAGGTCTCTGAATACTGTCTTGGGAAATTTTTTTGCCTCTGGCTTAACTTTTACCTCGACCTCTTTGACCTTACTTTCAACTCAGCTTCTCTTCAACTTTCAGAGATATCTGATAAGAATCTTCCACATTTCGAATGGTCATCATGCCCATATCATATTGAATGTCATATCAGATACCATTCATGTACATGGCAACTTTTTCATCATCGCTTTCCCAATGACCTGCTCTGATGTTTATCTTGTAGAATTATTCAGTGTATTCCTTCACTGACATCAACTTCTGTCTCAAATTTTGCATCCTTCGAAACAAAGTGATTTGATAATACCTGGGTAAAAACTTGGCTTTCATCTTTGCAACCATTCCGTCCCAGCTTTTTATTTTCTGCTTTCCCTTACAGCGTCTGTCAGCCTGCAGTTCATCCCACCACAGTGTTGCATGCCCTTTAAGTCTAGTAACGACATGTTTGACTTTCTTATCTTCCTCGACATCCTCATTGTCGAAGTATTTTTCTAGAGCTCTAATCCAGTCTAGAAGTTATTCAACATCTAAGTTTCCCTCATACATGAGAATCTCCTTTTTTTCTCTGGCACCTATCCTTGCAACAGCCCTGAATAGGCATTCGTCTGCAGCATCTTTGACTGCAACTTCTTCTCTTTCATTTCCAGCTTCATTTTCACTTTCAGCCTCGGTGATATCCCCAGCGTTGACTGTGCACCTCTATGTTGTCTCCATAGCATCAAGTCTGGCATGTAACTCACGCATTTCTCTTTCCACTGCTGGATTAGGCATTGGCCTATCTCTTCTTCTCGATGGCATGGCTATAAAATTTTCCTCTTTTCTCTGCTACAGAAAGCAAAGAATTTGTTCTATGCTCTGATACCACTTTGGTGTGTATCAAACTACTCCTTTTCCTCTAGCTCCCTTTGCCTAAAATATACAGACAAAATCAGGCTCTGATACCACTTTGACACAGACCCCCTACCCTCGGGCCGAGATCCGCTCAGGATATTCACTAAAACCACGCCAAGGGTTAATTAAACCCTTTGTTTAAGCCACAAAGGACTTCGATTTTTGTGAGTTGCAGAGTCCCGATGTATTTCCATAGCTCTTGGCAAATGCCGAAATGCCAATTGTTAGCAAAGTTAGACTCCTTCAATGTGTCGAACACACGCCACCTGTTACCCACAAGTTTTGGCTTTCGGGACTTTGAGAGAACAACCAACATTCGTTCCTCTTTCCTTATGATTCCATGAACTCTGAAATTCTATAATGCCAAAATGGGCTCAACATCCCATAGAATGTGATATCAATGGACTTTTGGGATTTCCCCCGAAGCTTGACCCCTCCTTTTATTCCCGTCGCACGTACCCTCTGACTAAGACTTGGGAACCACCTTTTCGGTGTTTCTCTCTTCACAATTTCGGGAGTTACGTTGACCATGCAACTCTACCTCTTGAGTCTCGAAACTTGGAAACCTGAATGGTGCCCAATGACTATCGTCCCTCGACTTTTCAGGAATTCCTCCTTTCCCTCTTCGGAATTTCGCGGACCGGGAGTTTGAAACTCTCGATTCCAAAGTCATTGCCTCCTCTACTTCTCGAACCCCGGAAAGTCGAAATGCCAAAATTCCACTCCCAAGATACGCCTTGTTTCATGACTTTGGGATTTTCAATGTAAAGGGCCTCAACTCCTTGTCATCAGAATTTCCAGAATGCCAAACCCCAAAATACTGAAATTCAGAAATTCCACACCTGATAATCCCTTTCGCGATCCGGGAGTTTGAGTGACCAAGGATTTTGGCCTGCACTCCGAACTTATGAATCCCGAATTCTTGAAATGATATGATGGCTCAAACTGACCACGATCAATGGTCCAAATTGATTCTTGCTATCAGGGTGGCAGATTCATCCAACTCCTTACCACCTTATAGCTCCTCTAGATCCTACGGTCCTCGCGACTTCGCGAGTTCTCCACGAATAATTCTGACCACCAGATGCACTCCTCAAGGACTCCTGTCCAAACGACTCGGTGTTCTCCCTCCAAAACTTAACTTCTATGAGACAATTTAGATCTCCGTCTCCTTTTGAGAACTTCAAAGGTTAAATCCCTCTTGAGATTTCACTTGCAAACTCAAGATTCCCAAAAGGATCCTTGCTCGCACTCCTTGCGGAAAATCTTCAAATAACTTCTGGTTATTTGAGTCTCCGACCCTGTGCACTCTTTGCAATAGTGTTCCTTCAATCTTCCTTCTAGATTTATAAAATCCAAGGCTTCAACTGGCCTACACACACCTTGCATGGCTCTTTGCTTTACCTACACTTCAGCTGGTATGAGAACAATGGTATCTCTCCTGAGATTTCTGAGATAAAACTCAGACCCTCGTCAACGCACACCTTGTGGATGTTCACTGCACTCCTTGAAGGAATTATCGAGAAGAGAAACAATTGAAACTCATTCTTCTCCTCTCTCAGACTTCATACATTCAACATGAAATCACACATAACACAACATTGAAACAAATGCATAACAAAGAAAAAAATCAACTACAAACATACCATTCAACAAATGTAAATAGTAAGCATCATAACACCATGAAAATTGAGTCAAATATTCATATATTAACTCAAGTGCCCCTGTACATGGGTACTTCTCTACAACTCTCTGCTACAGCTCTCCAACTTAGGCTTTCTAAATGATCATCCCCCAAGTTACAATGATACAAAGGTGAGGGTGTCTATATCTGTTTTCCCTCCTACGCTTCTAAACTATCTAATCTATTAAATTAAATCTACCTACTTTACATTAACAAACTTAAATGCCTATTACATCTGGCAGATAAGAGTAATTTCTCCAGATATGTTCATATCTCTGAGACATAAATGTAAGTACGCTTCTCCTAGATATTACATTAATGCTTCAGATTTCAAAATTCAAAATGTTTTCATAAAAATGTGTCCTTTTTTCATCTGCACGTCCAGTTGTCTCCCGATTTTACATTGCTTGCTTGGCTGGTTGCTTACGTTTCTCCTGCATCAATAATTCAAGATCGAAATGGATTTCAATGGCTTGAGGGTAGAGTATACACTTGAAGGTATCTCAAACTACATTTCTTGGAAGAATAGGATGCAGGCAGTACTCAAAGACAATGCCTTGAAGGAATTCATTGACAAGGATGTTCCTAAGCCAGATGTTGCAGACGCTGCAAATATTGATGCATGGAAAAAGAAAGTGGAAAAGGTGAGGAGGATCTTGTTGGAGGGAGTAAGAGACCACATTGTCTCAAACATCCATGGGAAAGCCACACCATATGTAATGTGGAAGGATTTGACAGATCTATTCCAAAACAACAGTGACCATAGGAAATTGGCACTCAAAGATAAACTCAAGAAGATCAAGAATGAGAAGGGCGACTCCATTCCAAAATATCTCACAAAGTTTGTCCAATGTCGGGATGAGCTAGGGTGTGTGGGAATAACAGTCGTTGATGATGATTTGGTGAGCTTGGCTCTTTTAGGACTTCCCAAGAATTTGCACAGTTATCAAGACTCTGTCAATGGAAGGGAAAAATTTCCAGATTGGGAACGACTATGGTTGGATCTAGCGCAGAAGGAGTTCAGGTGGAACACCAGAGATGGCTCTTCATCAAAACATGATGATGAAGAGGATTGTGCTTTGGCTTCCAAGGAAAGGAAAGGGAAGGGGAAGAAATTCCATTCAAAATCCAAGTCTAAAGGCAAGAAGATGGATTTTTCCAATGTGAAGTGTTTTTACTATCATGAACATGGGCATCTCACTACAAACTATTTGTAGAAGAAGAAGAAAAAGAAGGCATGCCCTTGCCTCACAATTTGAACTTGACTTCTCCTTGATCGCATGCATGGTGTCAAGTGCATTGGGATCAGTGTGGTATTTGGATAGTGGTGCTTCCTTCCACATGACGGGAGATAAGGATATATTTAGTGAATTGGAGGAGAAAGATGTCAAAATGCATATAGAGATGGGCGACAATGGATGATACAGTGCGACTAGAATTGGTACCGTTACCTTTCAAAGAGAGTCAGCTAAACCATTTCAATTGAAAGGTGTTATGCATGTTCCAGGTCTAAATAAAAACTTGGTCTCAGTCACAATATTGGAGGACAGAGGCTATGACGTTGTTTTCAGCGATGGAAAATGTTTCCTGCGACATAAAACAACGGGTCAAGTCAAGAAGATAGGGATTCGAGTTAAGAATATCTACAATATGGAGGTATATGGTTGTGCTGCCATGATGGGAAAGGCAGAAAAAGTGGTGAGTTGGGATGAGGGTGAATTATGGCACAAGCGATTGGGCCATCTTCATCATGGAGCCTTGAAAATCATGCAACAAATATCTACTGGACTTATAGTGGGAACACTTGCTCAGTTAGATCAGTTCAAGGGTTTCACCATGGGGAAGTATGTAAAGTCCACCTTTCATGAAAAGGATAATTGTGCTTCGGTGATCCTGGAGAGAATTCACACAGATGTGTGTGGACCATTATCGGTTGCTTCAATAGAAAAACATAAGTATTATGTAATTTTTGTTGATGACTTTTCTCTTAAATGTTGGATCTTCTTCATGTAGAAGAAGGATAAAACATTCTCAAAGTTATGTGAGTTTAAAGCATTGGTGGAGAAAGAGTCGAGGAATCAAGTGAAGTCTCTGAGGAGCGATAATGGTGGAGAATACATCTCTAATGAATTCAAAGACTTCTGCAGCAAAGAAGGAATTCAAAAAGAACTCATAGAGCCTCATAACCCACAAAAAAATGGGGTCATAGAGAGGAAGAATAGAATGATCATGGGTGCAGCACGAGCAATGTTTCATGATTAGTGCCTACCAATGAATTTATGGATGGAAGCATGCAACACTGCGGTTTATTTTCAAAATAGTTGTCCTCATAGAGTACTTGGCATGAGTACACTTGAAGAATATTTCACTGATAAGAAACCAGATGTTTCTCACTTTAATATTTTTGGCTCATCTGTTTATGTGCATGTGCCCAAGAATGCCAGGAAGAAGCTGGAGTTGACTGCTGAAGTTGGGATATTTTTGGGGTACACAAAAACACCACATAATTATCGTGTGTATTTTCCTAACAGTAAGATGATTGTTATGTGATGGGATATAAAATTCGATGAGGGGAAATCCATGCGGTTGTCGTGAGAGGAAGATGGACTTGCATGCAGAGGAGAAACTGTCGGTTCCCAAATATTATTCTCAAGATGTGGATCAACCACATGAGGAGGTTCAGGGAGTGGAGGAAGCCACGCATGCAGATCCATCCATCAGAAATGGAAGAAAGCGCACCACGAAAGATGATAGATTGACAATAGATGTTGCATAGAATGCATGAGCCCCTACTTCACAGCATAGACAAAGACAGACTCCTGATCGATTTACTAGATACATGGCTCTCATGAGAAAATGTATTGTTACTTAACCATCTTCCTTTCAGGAAGAAGTGCAAGATCCCACTTGGGTTGATGAAATGGTGGAGGGTAATATTTTAATCATTTTTCTTTATGTTGATGATTTAATACTGACTGGTGATGAGCAATTGATACACTCATGCAAGGAGGACCTTGCAAAGGAATTCGAGATGAAGGATATGGGCCTCCTTCATTATTTCCTTAGATTGGAAATATGGCAGCGAGATGGTGAAATTTTTGTGTCTCAAGGAAAGTATGAAAAGGAGATACTAGGTAAGTTTCACATGGAGGGCTGCAAACCCATGGATACTCCTCTTCTAGGAAACTGGAGGAAAGAGGATGCTACTTCTATAGAGGTAGTGGATTCTACTGTCTATTGACAGCTAGTGGGTTCTCTAATGTATCTAGTGAACAAGAGACCGGATATTTTCTATGCGGTTAACCAGCTGAGTCAAGTGATGGTTAAGCCTACCAAGCTCTTTTGGAAGGCAGGTAAGCATGTCCTAAGATACCTGAGGGGCACATATGAGTATGGCTTATGGTACAGATAGATGGATGAGGTAAATTTGCATGGCTTATGGTACTGACAGAAAGAGCACATCAGGGGGGATATTTAGTATTGGATCTACAGTTGTTTCTTGGTACAACAGGAAGCATATATCTGTGGCACTCATTTCAGCGGAAGCGAAATACATGGCAGCAAGTCAAGATGCTTGTGAGGCTATCTAGATGAGAAATATCTTGGTTGGTTTATTTGGTTCTCATTTAGATCTGACAGTGATTCATTGTGATAGTCAAAGTTTCATTAAACTCTCGATTAATCATGTGTTTCATGATAGATCTAAGCATATAGATATCCATTATCATCATATCATAGATTGTGTGCAGTGGTATATCATGTTGCTTCAGTACATTCCTATGGAAGATTAGGATGCAGACATTTTGACGAAGGTGCTCACCAGGAGAAAATTTGAATACCATAGAGACAGGATTAGGGTGAAGGATAATCCCTTTCTTGTTGAGAGGGAGTGTTGAGATTCAACAAGAATGTCCTAGTGAAAATTATGCACCTACACTAGGATGGTGCCTCAGGATATTTTTAGGTGGAAGTCTATTTTTATATGACGAGCAAATTCTATTTATAGATGATGTCTATTTATAGATGGTGAGTGAATTCTATTTATAGATGTATGTCAACTATTATTATCCCTTAATAATAGTTGGACAATAAATATTAATCTATTCTCAATGAGCACGTGGAAATAGTTAACTTAAGTGGAAAATCAATTAGCTATAGGAAATTTGAGTTCAAAGGTTGATTGGTGGGACATGTAAGTCAAATTATTTGTAATTGAGTGATTTGAAGTTGTAATAGAGTTATATGTGTAGTTATGTGAGTTATAAAGTAGTTTAACGCAGTTAAGTGAGTTAAGCTCAGTTTTACTAGTTGTAACTGAACTTACACTAGTGAGAGATCGGTGAATTAATTATTAATTAATTCAAAATCAGTGGTCTTACATGCAATTGAATATTTACCATTGTTAACTACATGCATGTCAGATCCAGTGGAGACCCAGTTGAGATGAAGGTGAAAGGGACAGTTTGACTATTAGTTGTGACTTTAGTGAGTTCACTCATGAAACCACACAGACATTGGATGTGCCCATGAGGAATGTGTGGCCTAGGTAGGAGGGATTCATTCATAGCATGGATTTCCATTAGCATGGATTGCGCAGAGGAGGCAAGTTGTTTGGAGGCAATAAATTCGCACATGAATTTGCCAATTTTTGTATGACAGTTTGAGACAATTGTATATTGTATTGAGAGCTCTTGGATTAGATTTTTGTATGAGATTGTTTCATGATCCATTATATATACATAATATATGATAGTGGGGTTTTTAGCTTTATGATTTCCCGGTAAAAACATATGTGTTATGTGTGATTGATCTTTCTTCTTGATATTGCAATTGGCGATCGGGTTTTAAATTCTGAAATAATTTTGTAGAAGAGATTATGTATTTAATAGTGGTATATAATTGTTAGATCAGGAGAATCCAAGCAATACATATTTTGTATTAAAATTTCTACAATATCCTCATCAGATTTGAATACATGAGCACTATGGAAGACAAATCAAGTAATATTGTCATAGTAGGTAAAGGGATGGAAGCGTTAATTTTAAAATTGGTATTGACTCCATATGTGAGAAATGGATGATCATTGTAGGTGAAACCAATAGATATTGAAACCATGTACATGAAATGAGGATCAATCCAAGGAACATGCATTGGTGCATCAAAGGATATTGGACTAATGTCAATGCCAATTGAAAATGAAGGGTTGTTGTAAGAAATAAAACGCATGGTAGCACAAATATGGTATATTGTAGAAAATTCCATTGTATTTTGATCCAAAATAGATCTGAACTAAAGAGTGGATAAGACTCAGTACATGAATTTTTTTTTGATAATCAATCAACATTATGAAATCCACATAAAACATTGCAAGTTAACATGGAATAAGCTAAATAAGAATGTAACTGAAAAATTAAATAAAAATAATTAAAAATGACAAGGAAACAAATAGGAGAGAAGGCTAAGGAACATGAAGTGAAGAACCATGGCTATTGGCCTTCCCTTACCCCCTATCTCTCCCTATTTCTCCACTCTTTCTCATTTCCAAAGGGATATTGTCCAAGGAGGAGGAGAGCATTTTAACAACTTGAAAACATGTAGAAAGAAGAATATTGAGCACCATTCGACTGGTTTTCCCAATTTGGTTCCAGGAAAAAAATGATCATGTGTAATGTATTTTTCCTCTATGTGTTGTGGGTATTTCTTCATTGAGATTTAATTGATCTCGCTACATAAATCTAATTGCATATTTGTATTTCCTTACGTAGATGAGGAATTAATTGTTTCTTCTAATATTTAGCACTATGTGTGAGAATATATTGGTAATGGTGGTATATCATGCTGGTTGAGAATAGACTATGCATTAATTCATTTCCTTCAAATGTTTTCATACTTGAAAGATTAGAGGACGTAGACCATTCATCCATTTCCTCACACAGATCGAGGGTTTTCTTTAAATAGTTGTTATGAATAAGTTTCTAAGTTAGGTATTTCAATTTACCTTCCTTATCATACTCACTCACCTGGGACAAATGTCACCTTACCTAGGAATTTAATTTTTTTGTTGGGGTGAATTTCATTGTTTTTGGGCACTCTAATTAAGTGGCATTGGTTCATTTCCCTTATTGTTGGGTTCACCTCTCATGGATATATTCTTCCCACTAATCATAATGAGTGTTTAACCTATTTCTAAGCATTTAACTTGTTGTTGGGCTCACCAATCATTGGGAATTTACTTTTTAACTTGCTCATGACCTCACTCCTCCAGTTGGGTGCATCACTCTTTGGGTATTTGTTATTTAATTTCATTATGTTGTGACAGAACCAACGCCATTAATCCTACTCAGGAAGGTGGGATGTCAAAACTCCTCTTTCACTAAGATTATGGTCTCATATTTACACACTTATTTGACCTTTGTCCCATGTGGCACACATGTGGACATCCTCTTCATATTCTATACTGCAATGCAGAGATATGTGTGTGTGATGTGGCTATGAAAATTCCATAGAATCACCACCCTTTCCTTCTCAGCAATTCATTTGGTGAACCTACAATTACACATACCAGGGAATAAACTTCCTCGATCAGACAGCTATGAATCACTCAACTCGACCAGATCAATAGTTGGCGGTGAGTCGGGTTCTCTTCCCATCAGGAAATAAATTATAGAAGACACCATTCTATTCTCGATCAAACTCTTCTAAAAACTCCCTTCCCAATAGATCTAATGATCTTCAGGTTGGGAAATCGATAGTCCAGATTCACTCAACACCTTAAACTTGAGTGACGAATAAAGCCTCACTTGTTCTCTTGCTAACACTTGGTCGATGGGGTCCATAGAAAATCCTATGGTTGTGATATTATCAGTATTCCTCAACCAAATATCAATGGTCTTTGCCCATTTTATACTCTTAAATTAGAATATTCACACTCTACGCCATCACGAGAGTTCTCAAATGGCCCTTCTCAAATGTGAAACACTTCAATGAATGTGATGGTCATTAGAACCTCACATCCAATGGTTAACATTCTATCATATCTCACATCCTCCTAGAATTTAACCAGCACCACCACTTTGAAAGGGTTCAACTTTCAGGGTGGTTTGTTACTGGATCCAACATCCCAGATCCATCATCCTCAACTTTGACAAATCTACGACTCTCTCCATTCTCATAATTTCAGCATCGGGTTTTCCTCATCGTAAACTATGTTTGTTCCTCTTCCAAATTACTTGTCAGGTAATAATTTGAAGGATCTACAGTAATTATCTCAATGACCCATCCTTTTGATAGATCGATGACTCACATTAATGTGGAAATTACCCATTGGAGGTTCACTGTGGTCTCATACTCTGGTTCTCTTGAAGTCTTCACTTCCTGATAGACCCTCTCTAAGACCCCATATCTTCGATGAATGGTCGAGATTTGATCTCTGTATAAAATCAATAATAAATACATATTTTGGGTTACATGGGGATTTCAATGGATCTAAGGGTATTCCTGGATCTACTAGATCTGTAATATTTCCTTGCACCCTCCTGTAGGGGTTTGACTCTACTCCCTCAGGATTTCAAACCACTTCCCTAGAAAGAAAGAAACTTTATACCAAGACCCAAAATATTTTTTTTTATATCCTTCTAACTTTCCATTCAAGGGACAAGGTAAAAACAAGATTTAATGTCCTACACTGGCCTCCCATGCATGATTTCACAATTAACTCATTAATCTTTCAAGAAGATATTAGGATACTCCATTTTAACTCATAATTTACATTCATTCACTATATTCATACTATTAACATGAACATAATACAACTTACAACCATTGATAAACATTCAATAGGAATATCAGAAAAAAAAAACTTATCTATTCAATGATGTCTTCAACTAGCCAACTAATTGAGGGTGAATGCAATTCCACCTAATCGTAAGCTATGTTTCAATTTTGTCTTTCTACATCAATACACCCCCATTCTAGTCCATGATACCACTAGTGGACTCTTGTAGGTTGGATAATAGGTTAATGAATAGGTCAGGAAGGTTACTCTCGTTCACTCCACTAGAAATAGTAAAAATCCCCTCTTCCCACTGAGCTCAAGGACTCCATGAGTTTATCAAGTTCCTTTCCAACTGGATTTTCTCTGCACAAGGGATCCCCTTCTCTATTATATTGTCCCTCAAAAACCCCCCCTTAATAGTGCCATTTGTTTTCCAGACAACATCAAGTAATGGCTCTCTTTTCTCCAGTCTAGATATGGGTATCATCTATTCGAGGGTGACCATTCTTGTCTTGGGAAAGATTCATATTTTCCTCAGGAAAACTTCCAATTTTCTCTTTGTTTCTTAGATATGAATGCATGAAAATTTTCTACTTATTTTCATTACCATATTTTTGTGAGTCAAGAGACTCATCTCTAACATGTATGTTCTTTGCTTCTCTATTAATTGTAAATTTTGTGTCTCATGTCTCCTCCTATGGACGCTCTCTCCCATATCTTCTTCTTCCTCCTTCCTTTTCCTATACTGGAACATTCTCTTGTTCCTTGGGATCCCCACTTACATTTTTTTATAAGAAATATCCCAAGTTCAAGCTCCTAAATCAAAGGGGCATGTTCTGCATACTTCTGGATGAAATTGCAGTTGACCCTTCGCCCTTTCGAGTACCAATATTGAAGGAATTTATAACTGCTCCAACTACCTGATTTTAATTCCATCAATGGGTTTCTTGTGGTCAAGGTGAACATGGTACATTGGACATGTTATGAATTCAAAGTTATGCATGTGTAGGTTGGATTGATAGTAAATCTTCCTATTTTCCTCACATAAACATCCTAATTCCACCTCACTAGTCCCACTCGTGGTATCATGGCCAGTACTGCAAGGCTTCCCTATTAGTCAGTTGTCTTGTGTTTTTATTAACACAAAACACAATTATTGTCTTGATTAATTACAATGCATGAATTCTTAAACATCATTATATATTTGGAGAAAAATGGGGTGTTTCATTCCCCTCCCCCTTAAGGAAACACCATCCTCGGTGTCTTCAACACCTTATATACAAATTTACACAGAAAAAAAAAAAAAAAAAAACATATGCCACCCTCATTGCATCTTCCAGTTACCAAGTAGCCTCATCTACTCCAAATAGCTTCCACTGCACTTTGACCTACGTAATTTCCCAGTTCCAAAGCAGTGTCTCTTTGTTTTCTAGGATGTGTTGAGGCTCACATTGGAATTATCCTTATGGTTCCACCTATATCATATCCTAATCAATAACATGATTAGAATCATGAATATACGTCTTTAATAAGGATACATGGAACACATTGTGAGTTATAATAGTAAGTGGTAGGGAAAGTCTATATTCCATTGGTCTCACTCTTTCCAGGACTTCAAATGGTCCACAATAGCAAGGCTTTAAATTGGCACAATTTCCCATTCTTAGGGAGCTCCTTTTGAGTTTCACCCTGATATACACATGATCTCCCACCTTAAATTATTTGAGTCATTTTTCTATCTGCATATATTTTCTTCCTATCTTAGGATACTTTCAAATTACACCTTATTCTAATCATTTTTTGCTACATCTCTCCTAATAGGTCTAGTCCAAGTGTTATCCTATCCACTGGACTATTCTAGCTAATTGGAACTCTTAATTTTCTAGCATATAGAGCCTTGAATGGGCTTATCTTCAACGAATCTTGATAACCATTGTTGTAGAAAAACTCTACCATTCCTAGATATTCCTTCCACCATTTGGGATGATGCATGACATGCATACTTAACATACCTTCCATAACTCTATTTACCCTTTTGGTATATCTATCTTTTTGAGGATGGTAGGTTTTGTTGAATGACAGTTTCTTTCATAATCCCACAAACAAACCTTTCCAGAAATTCAATGTAAATTTTTCATCTCTATCCGAAATAATAGGATTAGGAATACCATGCAACCTAAAAATATCTTTCATGAAAACATCAACAACATCTATAGCTTTAAAAGTAGATTTTATTGGGATAAATTGATTTTCCTTGCTTAGCTTATCCACCACTACCATGATTGCATCATGTTGCTTAACTATCCTTGGAAACCCTATAATGAAATCGATGGAAATAGTTTCCCACTTCCATTGTTGGATTTGCAATGGTTGTGTTGACAGGTTAGAATGACCCTCTCAACAAGATAAGGCAAAATTCCCGATGGAAGGTCCCAATTAGACCCACTCTCGTTTGGGGTAGTGCTTCTGACCACATTTTGTCCTCGTTACCAACTAACTAAAAATTCTAACTAAAATATTACTTTAACTAATAACTAAATATGAATCTGAGAACTGAAGGTTCTCATATGAATTAAAAAATGAAATAAAAATAAGTAAATACAAATAACTAAAGTTAAGCTAAGGGGTATGATTATTATTCTAAGATGGAGTTCCTAAAATAATACTAGACTAAAATATCTTGATTAAGAGAAAAATATAAAAGTAAATTAATACAGTGACTATAATGAATTACTTGCGTAGAATAAATTCCTAACACAAGTGATATATAATTTTAATAGCATAACCACTCAGAACCAAAGAATTGATTAGTTAACAACATTATGCTACCATTATACTCATCCTGAAAACCATGGTAACTATAAATTGTAAACATTAATTCATAATTAATTCATCAACCAATATTCACATACTACAATAAGAAAGATGCATAAATAAAATAATCTCATTCATACACATCAATACCATAATCTCCAAATTCAAAATGTCTCTAGGATTTAAATTAACCTGCAGTAGTAGTACTGCCAGGCTACATTCAGAAACCAAAATCCCTTTCAAATGGAAAGTGCCCTCTTTTTATAGTGAGGGGTGATTGTTTACAATATTTCTTCTTGGAAATCATGAAATTAGGGTCATTTCACAAAAAGGGACTCTTCGTATTCAAAATTTAGATTACTATAACTAAAGAAAGAAACATCTGAAAGGAACTATGGAATTTTGTAACCATGACCTGGCCTATTCCTATAGTTGTTCTTGTTATTCTTTCCAAATGGAATGAATGTTTAAAGTGCTCTCGAGTTTGCTTGATTTGAATCTCTCTAAGACCAACTCTTCATTGCATACTTTGTGTACACTTCTTGATATAACTTTTTTGATGTGGCCTTTACGAAGGATTGGATTTTGTGGGTGAGTTGGGTGGTTTTCAACAGGTGTTTTTCAATTGATTTTTCTTCAAATTGCATCATACTTTGGATGTTTGCTTGGCTATATTTTTTGATTTATTACACTATCCTTGTGTAATCTTCTTATCGATCATTCTCATGTGAAGGCTTGCACTCTTCCTTCTTAGTGAATCCTCTGGTAAATTTTGCATAAGTATTTTTTTATTCTTCCTCTTATGTAGTCATAGAGATCAAAGCATTCTTTGTATGTGTTTGGTTGTATCCCAGTCCAGTTTTGTCATGATACGACCTTTGAGAACTGATGATTTCATCCAGTATTTCAATGTTGTTATGTTGCATATCTCTTTTCTAAATTTCCTTCCTTAGTGAAATTATTTCAGTTTCTAATCTCTCTTTATCGTTTTCTTTTTCTTCCAGACTGATTTTGAGTATCTCTTCAATCATTTTTTATTCTTCAACTTTGAATTTTACGTTCATAATCATCTGTCGATCCTTTTCATAGTTAGGATTTTGAGAATCATGCTTTAGAATAAGAAATTCACCCTTGAGTAATTTGTTTTTCTTTCTCTCTCTTTTTAGGTCTTCTAAATCACTGATTAGTTCTTATCTTAGATCAACTTCACCTTCTTCTTCATAATCCTCTTAATGATTTTCATAAGCCATAAAGAGTACATTCTCTTAGTCACTGCCACTATCATTTTCCTTATCGGATGACGAAATGTCCTCCTTTGAGTAGAGACTTTTCTTGAAGAATTTTTTTTTGTTTATTCTCTTGTCTCCCTTTTGATATTTCTTTTCTTTATTAGGAACTTCTTCTTCATCATTCTCTTTGTTCTTAGAATATGGACATTTATTAGAAAAATAACCAATTTTACCATAATTAAAACATTTAAAAGGAAGATTACCTTTTTACTTGTTAGTTCATTTCTTTAACTTCCTTACGAAGTTGGCCATCTCTCGATGTTCATTTGAATCATAGCTGCATATATAGTCTGACTTTCGATTTTTCGTATTCTTCTTGGTATTTTTGGATTCCTTGAATGTTGCTTCCTTCCTAGTTATATTATCGTGCTCCATCCTCATTTCATAAGCTATGAGTATCCCATGTAGCGCGTCAATCCTCAATGTTGCATGATCTTCTCTTTATTCTAGGGATGATATTTTAGGATAAAATATCATTAGAAGAGACCTCAATACCTTTTGGACAACTACTTATTCTTTAATTTATTCTCCCAATCCTTTAATAACATTTACTATTTCATCAACTCATAGACATTAAGTTGTTATATCTTCATCTTCCTTCATCTTTAGTTGTTCAAATTTACCTCTATAGGCTTGAATCTTGGCACCATTTACTTTAGCATCTCCTTCATAAATGTTTTGACATTTGTCCTAAATATCCTTTGTAGTGTCACAATGCATCACCTTCAAAAATACCGAATCAAAAAGACTACCGAGAAAAGTGCCTTTGTCCTTCGAATTGTTTTCACTGAGTTTATTTCCATCTCATTTTGTTGGAGAAGTGGCAGGAGTTGCATATTCGTCTACTACTTATTTTCAAACATCGAATCCTTGTGCCAGTAAAAATGTTTTCATCCTTTTATTCCAGAAATTATAATTTTGACCATCAAACATTGGTGCTCCAATATTAGCATACTCCATGATCGTCCTTCTAGTGATTAGACTGTTTTCTGAAGGACCTACTTTGATACCAATTGTTGGAATATTGAGAGGGGGGGGGGGTGAATTAGTAGTATGCAATATTTTTTCACTTTTAATTGGAATATGTAATCATTAACTTAATCAACAATATTATCATCAATATATCATGATCAATATCAATCAACGGTGCATAACAAATAACCAAAGATAAACATTACACCATAATTTACGTGGAAACCCAAATGGGAGAAAACCATGGAATGATTTCTTATATGTCAAAGATTTCATTCATAGGAAGCACCAACTTCAAAATTATCCATCTCCAACTGGAAGGAGGCACCAACCTGAAGGAATCTACCACTCCTTATGTTCTCTGGCTCCAACCAGATGGAGGCTACAACCCCCTGATTTACAGGCTCCAAACTGAAAGAGGCTCTAACTCCTTGAGTTCTCCGAAATCAAACGGAAGGAGGATACAACCCCCTTTCCTTGCCCCATCCTGTCACCCTGAAATATAAGTGTAAACTCAAACTGTCACTACCATTGATCAACCTATAACTTCCACTATCATTGATACATCAACCTGTCACTATCATTGTCATATCAACCTGTAATTCATGATCAACTAATCATCCAACCTGTCACTATCCTTGTCACTATCTTTTTCACAAATATACCATCATAAACCAATTATAACTAGATCCACTTACATGGATACCAAAACCATTACCATACCATGCACATAAACCATGTACCGAAACATGTACCTCCACCATATACCATATCACTCATGATATGTCTCAATCATGACATACACCATATACCAAAGATATAATCCAATGTATCCAAGATACACCAATGTATCAATAATATGCCTCAATTATGAACCATAAAAGCCATGATCATATGCCAAGTATATGCCTAAAATATATTCCCATATCACAAATTTGTACCTCTAACAATGAAGCATAATAGGCATACACAATGCTTCAAGGATATGGCTCAAGCATGTATCATTATCACTGATACATGAACCTAATCCATATGCAACCATGTACCAAAAAGGGCCTCCAAGACATGCCTTAAGCATGTGTCATACCATCCATGGTACAATCCTCAAACAAACACATAAAAGACATACCTTTACTCATGAAGAAGAACTGATACATACCATCTCAGAATCTGTAACTACCTTGTTGTGTCATCATACCTTGTTGTAACCTAAACCAAGCATATTTCTTCAATTTTGACTTAGCCTCGCTCGATAGATTCCATTTATCATGCAGGGTCTTGTGTGACAGGTACTAAACAACCTACGGGGGTGCCTCGTAAGACACCAGTATCCTAACCCGCGAGGGTCGGCTAAACTAGGATTTTCTTAAACCCTTCCTTCTCTACAACTTCAATACTTTTGCACTCCTTTATTCCGCATATCCCTTTCCTCATATACATTGTGAAAATATTTACCAAAAGATCACTTGAAAGATATATAAGCATTGAACTTGTGTGTAAAGATGAGAGGATTCTTGAGGTTTGTTTATACTTTTCCAAGTGACTTGTTTCCTTCACTTTAGGTTCAATATGTTATTTCTTGTCGTAACCATTTAAACCAATTATCTAATGACTTGTAACTTCTCGTTGCAACCATTTAGGGGTTTCTCAACCATTATTCATGGCTTCCAACTTCATGACCTCATAACTCCTCAACCATGAGGAACTACATGAGGTACCACCTACCATTGGAAACGGTATGAAGAGGACTATTCATATATGAGGATTTTTCATGTACTTGTAATGTTCTTCAACCTCATTTTCCTCATTCAACTTCAGGCCTCATGACCACACTTATGGGTTTCTTGTAGACTTCTTCAAATCATCTTCTCTTGAGGGACATGCTTAAAGCTATGTCATAAGGGGACCAATTTGGAGACTTATTCAATTATACCAAATAATTCTAGAGGATTCTAGACTTCCTTTAAAGTTTACATCAATGAAAATCAATTTTCCAACAAAACCATGTCATCAAAATTTTGCAAAGGGAGGAGTTATAAGAAGCCCTATCGTAAAAACATACTTGCCTGAAATTTGAATAAGAAGGTCATTTTCAAAGGAAAATCATTGTAAAATCTTAATATTGGGTTCATGATTGGTAGTATCTGACACCCTAAATGTGCATAAAAACAATCTAGTGTGACATTAACATAATGTGTGCAAGCAAGTGTGATCACAAAATTGTTTTACTTATTGGAAACATTGCCTGAAACAACATAAAGAACTTAAATCACAATGACCAATACTACATTGGAAAATTTCCTTACCTATTTATGAATCATGAAAATAGAGATCAACCTACGAAGAATACAATTCCAACTCTTGAATGACGAGTTAAAGATGCTCAAAAATCAAGGGCCAATAAAGAATTCTAAACTAGTATTTGTTCAAAATAATTCTTTGTGTGAGATGAATCCTTATCAATAGAAAGTTCATGGAATTCAAATAGATAATGATGAATCACAAGATACCAAAGCACATATTTATAGAAAAATAATTTTAAGTGAAAGTAACATTGATTATTTTTCATTGAGTTTAAAAAACTAAATATTCGTGAATGAGTAAAATAAAACAAACAGGGAAAGAATGATATTTTTAAAATCAATGTGAGGCCTTGGGAAGAATTAATATTCAACAAGGATAAACATGGCTTGGAATATGAAAAACAAATCAAAATTCATATTCCTAACTACACCAAACCAATTCAGTTTGTGGGTATCAATTTTGTTGGTGACTCTAAGACATTATCGATACAAAAATTTCTGAAAAATGTCAACATTGTCAATGAGTTGGTCACATGGAAAATCAGTGTTTTGATCTCCATCCTTGTATTCATTTTGGTAAGACAAACCATGTTTCAAATAAATGCCAAAATAAAAAGAAGGTTCAGAAATGAACACTTCATTATGGTTGGATTAGTGATTGGTGATGGCATCTAGAAGCCAAGAATTTCAGTAATTTTTACTATCAAGTTTAGACATAGGTAAAGAAATATTTAAATGGTGAAGTTGCAAAATAATATGGCTTTTAATATCCTCAATCAATTGTTACATATGATTATTTTGGGCATGACTAAGACCCAATTATAAATTTCTTCTTGAAAATAAAATCGAGTCGATGACTCACAAATGGTACTCTCTTACAACTTAATGGGGGGATACATTGATGAGTGAAAATGATTGGTGTTAAAATGAAACCACCAAGTGTGGAAAAAATGGTTAGTGTTCAATCAAAACCACCTGATACAATGATGAATTGGTTAAGGGTAACCCATAATAAAAACCCATCATTTCTCATGTTTCACCTGACAAAGGGGGAAATATTGATGATGATTTTCAAACTTCATGTTCTGACAAAAAAAAAAATCCAAATGGGAAACAACAACAACAACAACAAGATCATTGGAAATATTTCATCACTTGTTATAAATTTCCAATTTTGGCACTTTGAAGTTTCCACCACTTTTTATGTTTTTATGCGACATGCATTGATGTGATATATTTTTCCTCAACACGATTAATTTAGGATTTGATCATTTCCGGCAAGACACCTAGTTTACTACTCCATGGTTATCTGGAAGAATTATTTTTCAACATCTTTCACTTAGATTATACGCAAATATCCATGATTGGGATTTTGTTTGACATTATTTGTGTGGCCTTTTTTGAGAGAAGTTTTGTAGACATTTTATTCACCTAGATGGTTATTAGACCTAGCAGAGGATAGTTATATCCATCTGCATTGTTGCTTGGAATTTGATTGGGTTGTGAAGAGTTTTTAGGGATGTGTCATACTTGCAACTAATTCACTTCTCGTGATTTTCTTTCATCGGATAATGTAGTTCACATTAGTGAAAAATTACAAGTGTTATAGTTCACATGTTTACACAATGGGATTTTCCAAATTCTATGAGTTTTTAGCATCCATATTTAATGGTTTTTTAGATAGATATTCATAGACGATCATCCAGAGAGTTTAAGATTGAATACATGGATGTGATACAAGTTTATGCACTAATTGTTGTTGTCTTTCTGTTATAATTCTTTAGAATTATGATTGAGGAAGTTTTTTTTAGCCCACGATTCCATACACAATCATTAATTCCAACACCACCTTATTGTATTTCACATTATAGGATTTATTTTCTATCCTAATTGTGTATTAGATCTTATTTTTTCTCCTCCTAGCCTTATCTCTTGATGAGGTGTCAGTGTGAGAGTGAATCTAATTTATGAGGTGGTTACATCCATATACTATAAATTTGTATCATTGGAATAAATATTGTAATGAAGATGAAAATGGATTAAATCCTTTTCCACCAAGTGCTTATGTTTTTCTTGTGTTCTTTTTCTTAACATAGATACATGTGGAGGACACAACAACCTCCCTTTACGTTTTATTTTACAATCAAAAGGAAAGGACCCCCCTACTAAAGTTTGAACTCTCATACTTAATTCTATACTACTTGACCCTAATTTTAATTATTTGTCTACCTTGAGGGAGTTGGGGGTTGATCTTGATTGATGATTGTCTTTGACGAGATATGATTTTGTGGATTGTATAAATGAACAACACATATTCATTATGCATCCTCTTTCTTACATGTTGTGCTTAATGTATTCATATTTATACTCTTGTATGTTGATATTACTCTTCAATTTTTAACTCTTGACTTGAATCACAATATCACTATTCCTTCCTTTGAGTTTGAGACTTAGTACATGCATATTTCAGGACACTTATCTACATCACACATGATTATCTTTGAACAACCAAACACCCATTCATAAGTTTTTTGAAGGAAAAGAATGAAATGTTTAATATATAATAGCAAGTGTCTTATTACTCGCATAACTGATCTCATATTTTCTATGGTTGTAGGAATAGTTTTGTAGGACCAATTCATTTACATGACAGGTCCATTATTGAAATGCATGTGGTGAATCCATTAATATTCTTCCTATTGTATACACTTCTCTCTATGTGGATATTGTCTATCATGTGAATCCAATAGTCAACATTATCAACTAAGCCTTGTCTTGTCAAAAAATCCACTAGATTTTTTTCTATAATCATTGCATTGATGAGGATGGAACCTTAATCCTTACCAGGATCCCCTTTATCAAGAAACATATTCACCTTGGCTTAAAGTTTCCCTGAGGTCCAAATATCATAAGGCTATCAGATCCATATTTTCCACAGTCATATCCCACGACCTTAACATATTTACTTTATTGGGAATCCCCATTCAGAATGTTGAGTGTGAATTGTCGTAAGACTGGTTGGGAGCCTATAGGCCGAAATCCTATAGGGATCCCCTCATCATGTTTGTCTCAATGAGCTGGCCAAGTGAATTCCCTTGTGATATTCCTAAGGTCTAAAATGCGTAATATTATTTGGATTAATCTCTATCAGGTTCTTCTTTTGGCCTCCCCTCTATCCAAAACCTAGGCCCAAGACCCATTGAGCTTCTTGGATGTGGAAACTTCTCGTGTCATCACCCAATGCTTGTCGTAATTAGCCTCATACATTGTGGCCTAATGTAAGAACCTATTCCATGATCTGATCATATTCCCTCTCTTTGCAATCTTATCATGTCTTCCCTCTGAAATCTTCAATTTGACTGGATTGACATGTATCGTGTTCCTGGATAACATCAATCTCCTTTTATCATGAGAGACATTCTTTTTGGATTTAAGTTGTCGCATGATGTGTCGTATTCCCCCCCTAGTTTATTTCCATTTTCCACATCTAAATTTGAATGATTGTGGCCTATGTATGGCATACATACCCGATTTGACACTCGGTTACTCTAAATCTACCTGATATACCTTACTCTTATTTTTGGTCCCTAGGTGCGGAACCCTGGTTGATATGGAACCATGACTAGAATGGAACCCTGGCTCGTATTTAACTTGAGATCATTTTCCTAAATTTTATTTTATTTTTGTACATAATTTGTATATTTTTATTTTATTTTTATTTTTGTACATAAATTGTATATTTTTATTTTATTTTTATTTTTGTACATAATTTGTATATTTTTATTTTATTAATTTTTATTTATTTATTTATTTATTTATTTATTCTTTTTGTAGTTATTCATTTCCATTTGTATTTTTACTTTGTTTTTGCAAAAACACATGGTTTTCTGCAAAGTTACCCTCGATATTTATTTTTTACATCAGAAAAATAAAGTTTACTTTAGGAATATTTTTACATGGGTAAACTATTTTTTACATGGTGTCTTTTTCCTAAAACCCTGATGTATAATATGTACAATCTCGTTATTTTTTTTATCCTTATAAAATTAGAAATAACGTGACTTTTTCATTTTTATGTATATATGTATATATATATATATATATTTTATTTTATTTTCATTTTATTTTTATTTTTTCTTTTCCCATTGGTCTTCAACCAAATATTTCATTAGATTTCTTCCCATGATTCTTCCCATTGGTCATCACCTTCACTTCACAATAAATTCCCATTGAGAATTACCATTGAGACAACCTCATACTTTTCTAAGAATCCCTTCCCCCGACAAACCTTCCTTCATTCTTGGAATCGCCTATCCTTTCCCCAAATACCCTTAAAAACTAAGAATTATGAACTAAATATTTCATGACTTTATGGAGTTTATCAAACTCGAATCATCAGAAGAGCGCATCAGAAGAGTCTATTGGAATTATTTATTGGAATGAGACATCAGAAGAGCCTATCTGATAGCCTATTAGGAAGATAACTTATTAGGAAGCCAACCTATCGGAAATCCAAGCTATCAGGAAGGCAAGCCATCGAAACATATTTACTTTTTAATTTTACTATAGACCTGGATAGCCTACTTCCCAGCCACAACCTTATAGATTGTTATATAATATTAATTTTTCCATTAGAGAGCTACCATCGGAATGAGTTGACTAAGGCCATTGGAGAGTTCTTAGCTATCAGAAGGCTTGATTTATCACAAAGTTGATCTATCAAAAGGTTCAACTATCAAAAGGCTTGTCCATTGGTAAGTTGAGCTATCAGACTATTACCCATCGGATTGTTTCTTGGAATTACTTACCCTCACATCCCAAAACCTTCACATCCTGACCATCAAAATTATTCACTTATTTGTTTTACTTTGACTATGGTTATATTTTAAATTTGGGGAATATTTTAATATTTGTATTTTTTGTTAATTTTTATTTTCATGTAAATTGGGAGGTAATTTTATTGATTTTTATTTATTAATTTCATGTAGGTTATTTTAGTTAGTTTTATTATTTTCCTATTTCATTTCCTTTTTATTTTAATTTCCTATTTTCACTACAGTAATTGGTCAAAATTACAACACGAACCCTAGGTCCTAAGTCTCCTCTAGGTCCTTAAACTAATAAACTAAAGGGGATAAAAACTATATCAACCATTTAGTATTGAATTACCTCATGCATTTGGTACAATGATTTTCAGGTTGAAGATCGACAACCTAGATTCACCCTCATGCAAATCAAGGGATGTTGAGAACTAAATTTCAAACAAACATATATTGAGCTATATGTGTCCTAATAGAGCTTAGGATACCTTGTTGGAAAGGTATCAAGGAGAATAATGCATTAGGAGATGATTTCATGCCAAAACAATGATAGAGAACCCTAGAAAACATGAAGAATAGAATGTCACGAATTTGGGGGGGGGTTAGTTGTGAAAACTTCAAATGGCCATATCTGGGGCTACAAGAAATGAAATCAAGCCTAGGATAGATTTATAGAAAGCTAATAGAGAATAGAATAGGATGGTACAACTATTTTTGGTAGATTGAGGTTGAAAATTTTCAAAAATACAAAAAATAGAAGATGCTCGAGTTTAATTAGAAAATAGATTGTGCAATGTTCAGGTAGTCATATCTAGAGCTACAAGAGTCTAAATTGGACCTGCAAGAGCATGATGGAAGGCCGAGATAGAGAAGAATAAGATGGTATGATCTTAATCAGTAGAGTCACACTAAAAACACCCAGAAACATTTTAAATAACGGAAGAAGACAAGAACAAGAAAATTTAATAATATTTTAAATGAATATCATTTACGAACTACCTTAAGGAGAGAATAACCACTCATGAGTGTCTTCATTTTATGTTTATAACGCTCACATATTCATTTACAAAAATGAAAAATAAATTTGAAGTGTATAATGAAAAAACAAAGGGAAATTAAATGAATAGTCACAAGAACTTAGGAGTCTCTCTTATCTTATAAAAGAGAACTTGTTGAAAGCAAAAAGGAACTTTTTTCCCATTGTGTAGACTATTGATACTCTTATTGTTGGATATATGAAGAGAAGAAACTATTTCGAAGTCATAATTGTATAAAATGCATTTGGGACTAATCCGTAAATGTTTTTGTCATTTGAGTTATTATGAGTGTTGCCCGTATGAACTATTTCCATGCTTAGTATTTAGAATGCATATGTTGTTGTTATTTATAATGAGTACATGGATGATGTTACATGTCTCCTCTACAACTATTTACGATGATATCTGAAATATTATTTTTTTAACATATTCTTGGTTGTCATGAAATATGTTTTCTATAAAATATATAATTTTAAGTTCTACTCATATAATAGTCGTGCTCCTGTGTAGGATAGGTTAGAACTATTTGTAGATTAGTTTGTTTTTGTTTTAGAGTAGATTTAGAATTAATTAGAACTCTTTGGGGGACATTTCGTTGTCTTCCCCCTTTTTCTCATTTTAATTCTTAGTGTAAACCAGGACCACATATTAGTTAGAAACACTATAGGAAAGGAGAGTAGGTATAATTGGGATATTCCATCGATTGTTCTCCTTTACCTTCTTGACAGACCATTTGGACCTGTCAACATATATGGATCTAGAAGGATGGTCAGATGAAAAGATAAGGCTATGGATTCGTATTTATTAATTGTTTAAATTTATTAATAACTCCATCCCATATCCCTTTAAGGAGATGTTTTTTTGTTATTGTACCTATTAAACCTCCTAGAAAGACTTCACATTTCTTGTCACAAATTAAACTTGATGGTGAGGGAGAGACAACTATATCAGAACATATTTTTCAGTTTTGTAAATTTTGTGTTTCTCATAACATTACTAATGAAAGTGTCATTTCCAAGTTGTTCACTCTCACTCTCATAGGTTAGGTCAAGAGTTGGCATGAAACTTTGTCATCTACCTCTATTCACACATAGGAGTAGTTTATGCATAAATTTTGGCATTCCTTTGAGAATTACGATTATGATGATTTATGTGCGAAGATATCATACCTTAGGAAGAAAAAAGATGAATCTCTTGAAGATTTTCTTACTAGGTTTATGCATATTTGCTATATATATCCTTTGGATGATAATCCATCTACCAATGATTTGATTATCCATTTAATTTATCTTACTAATGAAACATATCATCTGGAGGATGAATAATTTAAATCACATCTTAATGTTCCTTTACACGTTGATTTAGATTTGCATGAAAATGTTGAAAATACTAATTCCTTAGTTGGAATTTATATGTCTGGATATTTATTTACTACCGGGACATATATTAGAGAACAAAATATTTTTCAGGAGAGGAACATGTATCCTATCACCACTCCATACCCTCTTTGTCTCCTTGTGATGAAAAGAGACCTCTTGTGTTGTAAATTCGAGTTCATATTTTTTTGTTGCTAACCAAGAGGAGGGTCTTTCTGTTGATAATTGGACACTTGGGGTCACACCGATGGTTATGTCATGTTTTCATTATCCTGTCTCTTATTTTCCATCACAATAAATGGAGGAGGAAGCTATGTAGAAAAACATGAACTCTGATTTGTCTATTAATGAAGAAAAATTGGACACACATAACATGGAATTTTCCTCACCCATGGATAAAGTGGAATTAATTTATGTTGATTTAGATAGTTTTTTTGTTCTAAATTCCCCTAGTTTAATCGAGTTAGAACAAGAATTTTTCCTATTGTTGGTGGATTATTTATTGAACTTTCTTGTTCTAAGAATTCTTTTGATTTTCTCCTCTCTTTTGACCATGAGCATGTTTTGAAAGATATTTCAAATTCTCAAATTATGTAGGAGAAAGACAAAAGTGATGATCTTTTCACTCAAGGAGAAGAAATAAGCATACAATACATAACACTTTTATCACAACAATCCACTTTTTTCTTGAAATAGGAAAACCATGTTGAGGAAGAATGTGTTAATTATGAAACCATTCCTAGTGTGGATCGTACTGATTCATGATTAGTCACTCATGTTCTTAAGTAGGAGGAAATACCATTCAAAGAGTCAATTTTTGAAAAAAATTATGGTTCAAGAGAGACTTTTCATTCTCTTAATTCGTCTACTTACTATTTTTTGTATCCTAATCTCTTTAATGGTTTGATCTTGTAGGAATCCACCCATTTTCATGTTCAAATAAAATCAATGGGGTCATCCCCTTTTGAAGTAACGATGAAGTTAATGTGTATATGGAATATAGAGAGGATAAGGCCTCTTCCCATGAACTTAGTACAACTATGCCTTGTCAACCTTTTTCATTGGATGAAGGAAATATTGTAACATATATATATCAAACAATGTCTTCTTCTTTTTCATCTTCATCTTTTATCAATAGAGAGTATTTTTGTTCAAGTATCCCTTTAATTGAATTTTTTTATGTTAGTGGCTTCCACCATTGTCTTGAAGATATCTCTCATACCATGGTGGATGCTAGTCCATATATATCATTTTATTTCACTAATTTATCTCAATTTGATGGTTGTTGGAAGTATTAGTCTAGGGAGGCTTGCCAAGAAAATGAGGCACTTCGGTCTATGCCTATGTTTATGTCAGGAGCTCATTATTTTGGTTTTTCTTCAAGAATTAACAAGTATATCAACACAACAATTCTCTCACCGAGTACACTTCATACAGATTTTATATATGGTTCTCATTTGCTATGCTACTTTCTTGTAAACTCCCTCTATCAATTCTATGTTAGTCATAGTAGATTTTATGATAGAATTGAAGCATGGTTGGAGGGATCTTACTCAAAAAAATTCCCATGAATTATTATTGTCACGTATTTAATATGGTGGATAGAGTTTTTCATGTTTTAATTTTTCTTACTTTTAGTCTATTTTTATTCCAAGTCCTACTACTAATATTTTATAATGAACATGTGTTTGCAGAATTGGGATTATATGGATGGATACATTGGCATTATGAATTTGCATAGTTCATTATTTTTATCTGGTGTAGTGTAGGATAGAAGTAGGATAGAATAGGCTAGTCGCTTTTCTTTGCATAGTATTAGTTTTTCTTTCTAGTCTTTGATTAGTTTATTTATTTCATTTTCTCTTTATTATTGTTGGTTGAACAGTAAATGGATTTCTAAACATAGGTGGAAATAAATATAATGCTTGCATGCTAATGTTTTCCCTTGAATGGATCTTTAGATTAAATTTTAATTTTTTATATGGGAAAAAATATTTTGTTTCATTCTTAAAACTTTCTATGTATTGGGGTAATTTCCATATCATTGATTATATTCATTATTCACCATCTCAAATATTTTTCAAGTGGTTTGTCATATTACAAGTGGGATATCTTAAATCGAAAATGGTATTCAATCCCTCTTGTGGTGAAGGTGAAAACTCATATTTGTTCCATCTTTATATATACATGATTCTAATTAGAAAATTTTGTTTGATGAAATCTCTTGTTCGACAACATAGGTATTCCAATAGAGGATGAACACCTTCAGTAACCACTCACACAACCAAATAAAATATCAGCACACCGATGTTTTGACATGGAAAAACCCCCATGGGGAAACATCCACGGCCCCAACCAACATGGACGCTTGGAAAAATTTATTAATGCAAAATAAAAAGATTACAAAGATATTTTACAAGAGATTTTCTCGCAATCGATCATCGAAAAATGACCCTCCATGCTCTGTAAATAGATATCATGGAACAATCAGGTGTTAAGCCATGGATCAATATAGTTTTTAATATTGAGGATAATATGAATTGTCAGATCACTCTATGTCGGGCGACGGGAACATATCGTGATTGTCGAATTTCCTAACTACAAATGCATACTAAAGAAACGCGCTTTTACCTAATGACACATTAGACCAAATAGATCTTAACTAACTCCTAAGTGTCTAAATATCCTAGCATCCCCCCTTAAGAACAAATTGGGATAGGATTCAAGGATTTACAATAGTGACACAATAGGAGAAGGAAGGAGGCATTAGAGCCTATCCTGCCTTAATGAAAATTTCTTGAATGCATAACATAGATCAAAGTTTGAAAAACTTCACTTATGTAAGAGAATTTGTGAAAATGTTTGCAACTTGATCTTCTGTAGAGAAAAAGAGCACTTCAATAACTTGATCATGAATGAGATTTCTGATGAAGAGCATGTGTATCTCAATGTGTTTGTTGCGTTGATGTTGAACTGGGTATTTGGCGAGCTTGATGGCACTCTGATTGTCACATCAAAGGCTGGTCGGATGTTGGTACTAAAATCCAAATTCTGAAAGGATCTGGCGAAGCCACAAGGATGGTAAACTTGCATTTATTGTTGCTCAGTACTCTACTTCTACTGAAGAAAGTGAAATAGCCTGTTGTTTCTTATAGGCCTAAGTGACAAGTCCTGGACTAAGGCTAAAATATAACCTACAATAGACTTCTGATCATTGAAGTCTTCATACCAATATGAATCAATGAAGGTAACCAATAAAGGATTCCCCCATGAACTGTAATGTATCCCGAACTAAACTATACCCTAGACATACCGAAGTATCCTTTAAGATTCTTTCCAATGGATTTCATGGCATGTTTACATATATCGAGCAAAAAGACCAAAAGAAAAGGAAAGAAAGGGACAGGTATGAATCAAGCATACGAGTATAACAACTAACTGACAGTATAAAGTGGCATCAAATTTAGGAGAAATACAGATGGAAACAAGATTGAGTCTAGAATGGAAGGGAGAAGGGGTTGGTTTACAATCTTCCATGTGGAAGCAAAGAAGAATGTCACAAGAATACTTTGACTGGAAAAGAAAAATTCTTTCCTTGGTTTGCAAAACTTGGAGGCCAAGGAAATAGTGGATATTAACTAACTCCTAAGTGTATAAGTATCCTAACATCCCCCATAAGAAAAAATTGGGATAGGATTGAAGTATTTATAATAGTGATACAATAAAAAAAGGAAGGAGGCATTATATCCTATCCCCCCTTAATGACAACTTCTTGAATTTCTAACATAGATCGAAGTTTGGAAAACTTTGCTTATGTAAGAGACTTTGTGAAAATGTCTGTAACTTGATATTTTGTAGGGGAAAAGAGCACTTGAATAACTTGATCATGAATGAGATTTCTAATGAAGTGCATGTGTAGCATGATGTGTTTACTGCATTGATGTTGAACTAGGTCTTTGGTAAGCTTGATGGCACTCTGATTTTCACAACAAAGGCTGGTCAGATGTTGTTGTTAGAATCCAAACTTTTAAAGGATATGTCAAAGCCACAAGGCTTCCTAACTTGCATTTATAGCTTCTCAGTGCTCTAATTCTATTGAAGAAAGTCCAATAACTTGCTATTGCTTACAGTCCTAAGTAATAGGTCTTAAACCAAGGCTAAAAACATAACTAGTAGAATTCTGATCATCAAGGTCTGCAGCCCAATCTAAATTGGTGAATCCAATCAATAAAGGAGACCCCCCTGAATTGTCATGTATCCTAAACTGAACCATACCCTATACATTGTTGATACTAAGAGGGGGGTGAATAAGTATCAAGTACAATTTAAAACCTTTTTCAACTTATACTTAAACCATTCAACTATATCCAATGAGAAATGAACAATAGTATAAGAGTTACACCAATACACCACAATACACCATGCACAATATATGAGAAGTAATAAATAGTTATTGTTCAAAGGAAGTAATGACTTCCAAAGGTAGCTACAGCTTCCAAATGTAAAGGGAGGGACAAACCTCCAAGAGGAAGATACAATCCTCCAATATCAAGAGAGAGTTGAACTCTCCGTCCTTGCCCCTTCCTTACACTCAAGAATATATGAGAGATAATAAAACTTTACATTAAATCATCACCATCAACAAATCATCACATAGAACCTGATAATGCTTCCTGAGACTTCTTCAATTTCTGCAATTCTTGAATTCTTGGAATACTCTAATCTTGTAGATAATATTACTCAATGTATTCTCTGAAACTCCTCCAATTTTCACTCCTTGAATCCTCCGCAAAAAGAGGTTATAGAAAGAATGGTAGACTTTATTCAATTCTGGTCTATTCAGGAGAGTGAACTTTCACAGAATGCCCCATGCTCAATAATTAACATCCAATTCTCAAACTCACACACAAGAAACTATAGTCCGTAATATTTCTAATGAAATTTCTCCCACTTCATTTGGATTCTCGATGAATACATTATGACTATTTTACCCGGAACACCTGTTTATTGACTAGCTTCAAGACTAGTCACAAACCCTATCTTCCATAGAGTGTATCTCCATAATTATAGTGAATCAAGAGCTGAAATTTTTACCAGAGGTACCTTGATATGTCTTCTCACTACCACGACGATTTCACCATCTAAATCATTATAGAAAATAACATACCTTAGAACACATCACCAAAAGAATTCATCCTCCCTTGAAATCCGGCCTTCTTTACTTCTTATTTCCTCTAAAATTCAACTTGTATCAAAATGAATATATAATGATGTTTATTTATACCATTTATGTCACTTAATTTTAACATTAGGGCCAACCTGACACTTTCTTCTTTTGTAATTATTTTCTTTAATTATCTTCAGGGCCTACATGTACTTCCTTCTTCAATTCACTTTGTCATCTTCAAAAATTCATTTGTCCTCAACCATGAGGATCCATGTGATGTGTCACATACCACCAGAAACAACATGATGTATACTATCCATTCATGGGTGTTGTATATGCATGTGCATTTTCCTTCATGTCCAAATACCTTTATCAATCTTGTGGTCCAAAACCCA
>ML777604.1:441776-454392 GCA_009831015.1 Picea engelmannii | reverse complement strand
ACATTTTCATATCTACTATTTTCACCATTCATGTAGCTTGTATAGTTATTCCTTTCATTGATTCTACAATTGATTTCCTTGTGTCCAAAATTTCCACAAGTATAACAATGTCCAAGAAAGAAATTTTGATACCTGGGTGTAAGGGATATTCTTTGTGGTGTGGTCCATCTGGGTTCACGATCTATTATTATGTAGTTTCTTTCATAATGATTGCTTTCATACCTGATGGGAGAGGATCTTCTTGATGTCTCATTCCTTCTGAATTCTAGTTTTCTATCTTGTTGTTCAACTTGTTCTGGAGTGTTGGTTTCATCATTTTCAACTTTCTTCTCTTGTTTTGTTGTCTTCAAACTGTCATTGTACCCTAGTCATGTCTTGTCATTTGTATATCTTTGACTGCTAAGGATCTCATCTAAATTTTCAGTGCTTTTTTCGAACTTCTTCAACTTTTTTGTTGTCAGTAGTAGATCCCCTTTTGTGTGATCCAATTCTTCTTTCAATTTCTCATAATCTTCTAATTGTTCCTTCAATCTATTAATGTTCTTTTCAAGCTTGTAATTCTCTTCTTCACAACTACTCAATTCACCTTTTAGTATTATGTTTGTGTTTCTAAGCTTGCTATTTTCAATTTCAACCTAATTCAACTTTTCAAGATTCTCATCTTCTTGTTCACTCTCTGCATTGTCTTTGTATCCCCAAAAGGAATCAAGGTTGGTTTCTTCATATGAATATTATTCACAAATTATTTCTTCTTCTTTATAATTCTTATGATCATCATCCTGGGTTTCTTGGGTTATGAAGAGGACTTCTCCTTCATCATTATCTTCTTCATCACTCTCATCTGAGGAGATTGTTATAACCCTAATTTGTACCATACATGCTTACTTGGCATCAGGTCATCTCAGATCCCTTCTTTGCCAAAACACTGTTGAACAACTCTTTAAAAAACCTCTTTTATAAGGACCCATGCACCCTACTCCATTATTGCACGCCTGTACACGCTATTTGACCTTAAACAACCTGTGTGTACCTACAAAAGAAAGAAAAAAGGAAAGTTGCTGACGGAACACACAGCTTTGGGTGAGTTAAATGAAACTCCCGGTCATGCATGGTCGAGGGTTTGTCCAAATACCTAACTTATTCTAGCCTATAAAAGAAGGGTTAGGGGTCCCATTTGGAGGAGGAGAATAATAGTAAAGAAACTCTGCCCAACTGTACATTCCTATTGTCCCAACCCTTTATCCATCCTTGTGCAAAGAGAGATACAGAGCAAAGAAGTTGGAGGACATTTGAAGAGGATCCCATCATCAGGTTCGTGGAGCAGTGGTCATCCTCGACATTGTAAGTTGATTCATTGAAGTTAATAATAAAGAAATGCATTTGCCATCCCACTATATGAGTTCTTCATAGTTTAGTGAACATATGTTTGAATCTCTAACCCATTAATCTGTAGAACAAATGCATGTAGATTTTGTTTCTTGTTTTGTACGCAGGTCAGTCTTGAGAGGATAGTTTCTAAAAAGCGATCAAGCATGAAGAAGGATCGACATCGAACGTTTGGAACAAGGTATGTTCGTTTAACCATGTATTTGCTTAAAAGAAATGGGGATTAGGTCTGGGACGACGGTAGAAAGTAGGATTCTTTCAGTCTTATCTGCATGCAAAATATAACCCTAAATTCTAGTCCGTAGGGAGATTTCCCATCACAATAGAATTAGCGACCATACTGGGGAGATCTTTGGGGTTCTTGGGAATATTTTTGGGTATTTTTAAAAGACTGGTTTTCTTTCCTATTTTTTGAAGTTTCTGCAAAGTCTGAGCTAACAAATATTCTGGTCTTCCATACCAACTATCTATGTTTCCTTTCTTGACTGTATTTTTTGAGACCCACAGAGGTACACACGACATGCATAAGGTCTTCACGCATGTACCCACGCCCTACTTTCTTATAGTCCATGCGTAAATGCTAGCTGAAGAAGTAACAATAGCGTGTATGAGTCCAAAAAAATTTAGAGGCAGTCATCCTCTTCCCTGTCAGAATCAGTCATTCTCAGGGGTTTTCTGAAACTCTTTCTAGTCTTGGTTCACCTCAGATTGGTTTATAGTTTAGGGTTCACCTCAGATTGGTTTGTTCTACAAATTTTTCCTTACATTGTTTTCTTTTTTCTGTTAAAGAAAGTTTATAAGCCTTCAAGAGATCTTGGTTCTCAGTATCAGTGGTCTCTTCCTGGTTTGGATTGTCTATTTTTAATTTGTTTCAGAGTTTCAGAGATACACGCAGCTTGTATAAGGCCAACACGCATGTACACACACTCTGACTTTACATAGCTCACGTGCAAACACTTGTTGTTGAACTGTCAGTTGGGTTCTTGAGGAGAAGTTTTTGTTGAAGGTGAGGCAGTCATCCTTTCCTTTGAGAAGAGCTATAATTATCAGGTTTCTTTGGGTCTCTATCCTAGCTATCAGTAGCTTAGGTTTGATCTCCGCCATAGCTTTCTTTTTTCATTTTAAAGTTTTCATCAAAATTTTCTTTAGGGTTTTTAGACAAGTGTGAGAGTCCTTTTTTAAGTTTCTAGAGTGTGATTTCTTGAAGTGATTCTTTGCGATCTGCGATTAGGCCAGAATTTTTTCTTGGTTTTTGACTTGTTGATATTTTTCCTCTTTTCTTTGTGAGCATTCAAATAAAAAAAAATCTTTCATTTCTTTGTTTGGTTGAAAAGTGTTGTTTTGCATTAGTAACCAGGGAAAAGTCTTTGCTTTCATAAGTTCTTGCCAGTTTACTTAGATCATAAGTAGCTTGTAGTCGAGTGAAATCTTGCTTTGAGTTTGTTGTTCAAAAGATCTTAGATTTATTTTTAAATTTTTTTGAAAAGTTGTTGAAAATTTGTGTTAAGTGAAGGTTTTTTGTTTCTAGTTTTCTGTTCATTTTTTTTACTTTCGTTTTCAAACATCATTAGTTTCACTTTCATAGTCTTTGATGTAAGACAAGCCATAAAATTAACACTAAATCTAAAAATCATTAGACTTTTTATGTTTGTAGGGTCAACCAACTAGTTTAGGGTTAGGGCCTTGAATTAGGTTGGAGAGGAAACTCTTCAAGGCCATTAAAATCAAACATTGGAGTCTGATTTAGAGAGTGTCAAAGTCCAGTATTATAAAAGTTATCTGGGACCCCCCTCTAACACAAGGGATAAACACGAGGTCACATGCAGAAAGGTAGTGGAGATAACCCCTCCAAAGCTGGACCAATCGTAGTGGAGAACACATATAGAGGGCTTGTTTTGGGATTTCGTCGATTGCATTTGCCAAGGGGCTTCGTGGGTCTTGAATCCGTTCGAGGTCCTCAGTTGTCTTCCAGACCACTTTCTTTCGATACCCTTGACATGTTTCAGGCTCGATACCTTGCTCATTGTGGTCTACCCAACTTTTGACTGTACCCGCTTGGTGACTGTTCGCGTGCTGGTAACCTAGTTGCCTATCTTTTTAGGGACATACACAGGTGACTGCGGGGGTATACCATGGTACCTAGGACAGACATCAGGCCAATATTTGTAGAGTATACCCAGAGGGTTCTTCCATGTTCGAGTTGCACTTGCATTGGTAAGTTGCTCTAGTGTTGGTTGTTGTAACTGTTCTTCCAATTAGTTTAGTGTCTGCTTGTCTTATCTTGTAGGGACTTTTTAGTGTGTGTTGTTTTGGAACGATTAGACAACCCTAGAGTGTCTTTGATCTTCTCACACAGTGGAGGATCATGATCTCCGTTGTTCATGAAGGCTTCTTGGCCTATCACCAGTTACACTGGAGCCACCCACGCCACCACTAAGGCAAAAGCTAGACCAACAAGGGTCTTTTGAAGCGACTGGGTCACAAGAAATTGTGCCCGACCAACATCCAGAGGAATCGACCGTTTTAGACTTTGGAGAAAAATATTTTGGTCCAAATGAAACCTCAACCACTGATCTTTCGGTACCCATCATCGTACCAATTCATCCTTATGAGTGCTAGACAGTGTCGCACGCAACAATGGAAATAAATGTTATTACTCCTCCTGGGAATTCTTCAATTCCCACTACGGTTGTCACCATAGGAGAGTTTCCACCTCTTAACCCACCGTCACTGGTCCGAGCCACCATGGTCTCGGCCGCCTCTACCTCGCACAGTGGTCCAATCCCGTCTATGGCAGCGTCCATAACCCCTTTCTCACCAAGTGCGGCAGGCCCTCTGTTCTCATATGGGATGCCTAGTTAAGGTACAAGTCATGTACTTTCCTACTCCACTTCACAGACTTCAAGTTTGGGGGCAAGGAGCTCTAACGCTCCTCTACATGGACACATGGGGGGCACTCTTTCTCCTTTTAATGCTTTCCCTTACAAGGGGGGTCATATACCTCCTTTGTCCCCTTCGCTCGGTGGCATGCATCAACAATCCGTTGGGCCACTTGCACACCATAGTTTACTTGGAGCGGGGAGTCAAGGACCACCTTTGCATAATATGTCGGTAGGTTTGACACCATTTTATTTGTTCAGTGCATTTGGTAACAATTCCTTCTCGTCAGCTACTTTCTTGACTGGGGGCAACCCCGGTTTCAGACAATCTATTCCTATGCAGGGTACTATTCATGCACAGGGGGCACGCCCAATAACTTCTTCCACATCAGGGCCTTGGGATTCTTGGCAGGGATCCATTCCCTCGTCAAGAATGCCGATCTGGGTAATTCTTTTCACAATCAATGGAACCCTGAACAAAGTACTATGCCTATCCCCACGGGACTGGCATGGGGCAACCCTTCCCAAAGTCCTTCAAATGTAATGCATGCCCAACCATCTCTGTCCTATTTTGGAAATCATTCGATGATGTCTCCTCACATGCAAAAACCATACGCTAGTCATGGCCATGGTTTTTACCAGAACCCAGGTCAACAACCGAACTTTTCCTGGAAACCTAGTGCCAGTCAAAATTCAAGCCCTTTTTTCCCAGGTTATTAGCAACAAACCAAACTAACTTTCCTGGCAACCTTGCATTTGCCAGACTTGACAAGGTTGTTGAATGACCCTATCTATCATGATCCGCGTTGGTATCCTATGTCGACGAAGTTTCCTTCGAGCATACCAAAGTTTGAAGCTAAGCCTAATGAAGATCCAGGTGATCATGTGACTACCTTTCGCCTTTGGTGCTCATCTAACCCATTGAAAGATGACTCTGTATAGTTTTGATTGTTTCAACATAGTCTCATTGGGAGTGCCACGAAATGGTACATTGAGATCGACCAATCAAGATACTCTTCCTTCAGCGAATTGGCAATGGCCTTCCTAAACCATTTCCAATTACCTGTGAGATACGATGTTGGCACATAATTGCTATCCAATTTCTCATAGACAAAAGAATACCATATCTCGAATCACATATAAGAATGGAGATGTGGGAAGAGTTTAATTAAGGTACCAGTCCCACCAGCATTCTTGCTTGAGTGGTTCCTTAAGTCTTTGGTCCCACAGTTATCCAAAGACGTTGCGGCTTCAGAAGTGTTTTCTGAAGAAGACACCATCATGAGAGATCAATAGCTTGAGCTCATTTATTCTCAGTCTGGTTTATTATACAAGATCTTTCCAGATGCACCATGCTCAATACTTGATAAAACCAGACAGAGAACTGGACCACATGCTGATGGTATTGTTGGTTCAGCACAAGCAAAGCCCGCTGAGCAACTGATGAAGCATTTGCAGCAGTTGTCTATACAACACACATCGGCCAGCCAAACTACTGCTTTGGCTGCTCCCCCTATCAAAACGTCGGATGTACACATAGTGTAATCGACTAATCCAAAGGCCACCCAGCAGCCTGAAGGAAAGAAAAAACAACGAAAGAAGGGTAAGGGGGATAAGAAACCCACTGATAATGCTAGTGGGGGAAATACTGAGAAACGAAAGGTGAGGTATCCGTGCAACTTATGCGTGGAAGACCACCCGACCCATCCATGTCCTTGGCTTACAGAAGGCCAAAATTTTGTGACGCAACAACAACTTGCTGTGTTAACCAATCCATTCCAACATGGGCAAAATCTAACACAAGCCTCTGCAAGCATAGAAGGGGGCAGCCAAGGACCCTCTCCGTCTTCGACCAACCCCACATCCATGAATGTATATATGGTGAAGGGTGATGCTTTTATATCGATTAGAGTGCATGACTATAGTAAACCAAGAACTTTTGAGAAGGGAAAAGAAGTTGAACTCCCATCTCTTCCTGTACAGATTGAGAAGACTTTGGGAGAAACAATGACACGCATCCCAAAAGGTGCGTTCAAAAAAATTATCATAACCCAAATGCAAGGGCTACCCAGAACTATTATGTGGTGGAAGATTTATCTCAAACCCCTTGTGCGATGTCTTCTTTGGAGGTTCTCCAAAGCTTCCCTTCGTAGAGAAAAGATTTGTTAACCTCTCTAGGAGTACCATCATGCTAGATACAACTGACTTAAAACCTCGTCTGCCATACCACGTAGCATTTTAGATAGTAGTGGCTCATCCCACGAAAACTTTTACTCTCAATATTTTCCTCACGGTGGTTGATGAGGGAGCCTCGACATGCATTATGTCGTTGGCATGTTGGAAGGCCATTGGCTAGCCCGTTTTGTCTCCGTCACCCACTCTTCTCACTACTTTCGACGGTCGTTCATTTCGACCACATGGTATCATTCCCTCTTTTCCCGTGCAGTTAGGAGGAAATACCGTGTGTGTCGAGGTAGAGGTAGTCTATGCGCCCCTCAACTATAACCTCTTGTTAGGGAGGAGTTTTACTTATGCCATGCAAGTTGTGGTTGCTACAGTTTTCCAGGTCTTGTTGTTCCCACACGAGGGTCGGATTGTGACCATCGACCAATTGTATTTCTCCAGACCTGACCCTTCATTGGGGGCATCCATGGTACCGATGATTTATAATCCTCAACCAAGTGTGGTGAACGTAGGGGTTGGTGTGTGCCCATCTTTGATGGGTACCTTCGATTACCCGCCCCCTCAAGGCGATGCCAAGTTTATATCCAATCACCATAAGGTTGATATTTTCCAAGTTTCATCGTTTCACACAACTTACTTCACCGATCCATGGATTATTCCTTCCCCATCGGCCACGATGGAAGGGACAGGGCACCCAGGCATGTCCATTCCCTTGTCCATAGTTGAAGTAGCATACTCTTTAGTCCAACAAGCTTCGGCCGACATAGATCCAACTCTTGCACAAGAGTTAGATCCAACTCTAGAGCCTATTTGGGCTCAAGGTTCTCTCATTGACATTGATTCATTATACTTAGTCTTGCCCTCTGACAAAGCAATCATTGAGGCAATGACTAGTCCAGACAAACCCTGGGAAGATCTTCATCACAGATCTTACTTCCTCCCAGAGTTAAGCAGAATCAAAGCTGGAGAATTCACCTTGACTATGACTGGAGATAGGTCTTGTCCTATTAATCCCTTAGCCACAGACGAGGTCTATGCTCAGGGTAATATGGAAACCATCGCTGAAACCATACCGATAAATATCTCCAGAACCCCTGGCGTCGTAGACAATTTTTTCGTCGGAGCATACTGCTCCCCCGAGGAGATACTCGACATCGACCCACAAAGTGTCGATCATGAGCTAACTCTGTTGTTTTTCAAGCTCACTTCGATATTCGAAAGAAACATTCGACAAGAAACCATTTATGATTTTCGATATTGTCCGAATTAACTGAGAAAAGTAACCTCTACAGGTCTTCTTTTAAGCCCTTTTCAGACCCTCTAAACATGAAAATATTTTCGAGCGATCTTGTGGCCTTTCACGCTCATTAAACTGAAATTTGAAGTAACATTTGTCCGACAATAGTTTACCCCTTTTTCATTCCAAACGGTCAACTATACGAACAAAGGTATACTCTATGGAACTTCAGTTCTCTAGAAGAGTACTCTCAGGTATCATTTTAACCCTTTTTCGGGACTGGGGGACTAAATTTATGAAAAAGGAACCCCCACGAAGTCCATAGTTAAGCTCTTTTCAGACTCCCTAAAATTGAAAAGATTGTCGAGTGACCTTATTCTTTCACACTCATTAAAATGGTCCAGAAGAACATTCCTGATGAAGTCCATAGTTAATCTTTTTTCAGACTCCTTAAAAATGAAAAAATGGCCGAGTGATATTGTATTTATCACACTCGTTAAAATGGTTTTGAATAGACGTCTTGTCGGTGCTAGTTTACCCCTTTTTTGAACCGACTAGACTACCTTCGAAAAAGGTACCCTAATGGAGTCTCCTTTTACGTTTTTTTCAGACTCCTTAAATATGAAAAACCACCGAGCGTACCTTCTTTAGGCTCGTTAAACTTACATCAAAGGATGTTACCATTGTGTGTTTTGTTAACCGCATTTGCATACCTGCATCTTTGGTCTAAATGTCGGCTCCATGTTGTTCCCAACTGAACCATCTGAAGCATACCTTATACGCAAGCCTTGTAGCACTTTGCCTCTGCGTCTTAACACCCTTGTCCCCCGAAGGATTTTTCCTGAGTATCATTATTCTGAACATCAGTCTTGTCCCTACGCCTTGAACTTGTATGTTTGTAACACTCGTTCCTCCATTGTAACGTAACATTCTTTTATTCTTTTTTCCAAAATCATTGCAAAAGACAAAAAAAAATCAAATATACCCCAAAAAGAGGAAGGGAAAAGTATTTTCTTTATTTGGAAGCATAATGAGTCACCCTTGGATAAAGCACATCTGTCCATTTGTTCATCAAAACCTAGGATTTAATATGACCTTAGGAAGCTTTTCTCACTACATAGAGTTGTGTCCTCCTCCGTTTGGTTATTCTTCCAAACATATGGAGAGTTTGTGTTGCCTCCTGCCTCGTAAACTTATGTCAATACCATGTTGCCTGAGTCTCATCATTTGTCATGATGTTGTCCAAGGGAAGTTTTTCACCAAGCCTGAGTCAACCCCTCTGCAGTTTGTCTCTTTCCCTCATACTCGGACATCCTAAATGTCCAATCAAGTCCTTGTTCGAAATCAATGAAGCCTTCAATCTGATCATCAACATTATCTAGTCCATGACCAACGAGCCGTCAAAGACCTATGGGTAGTGCATTCGTACACTCATATTACACTCCTACCTTGATTTTTGAAGATTTTGAAGTTGTTTCTCAAGCTCTAACGATCTCATCTCCATCCATCAGGCTGTATCATCTTCTAGAAAATGGATACTCTATATGTATATCTTTTTGATTTCGAGATGTAGCTCCGCTATGTATTGTTTTATAGTTATTTGACATGGATCTACAGTGTATTTGATTGGTAGCCATGATTCTATTTTATCCCGAGAATGGGTATGCCTACCTCGGTGAGACATTTTTTATTTTGTAGACGACACCTCCCATTCCCTGGTCCCTGGGCTCACTTGTTCGACACATCAGTAAATATTGGTAATGTATTTCGGCCATCAGATGCTCTTCTGACATCACACATTAGGGGGAATATGTTATAACCCTAATTTACACCATACATGCTTACCTGGCATCAAGCCATCTCAGATCCCTTCTTTTCCAAAATACTACTGACCAACTCTTTGAAAAACCTATTTTATAAGGGCCCACATGCCCTACTCCATTACTGCATGCGTGTACATGCTAGCTGACCTAAAAAAACCCACGTGTACCTACAAAAGCACGAAAAAAGGAAAGTTTTTGATGAAAAACACATCTTTGGGTGAGTTAACTGAAACTCCTGGTTATGCATGGCTGAGGGTTCATCCAAATACCTAACTTCTTCTAGCCTATAATAGAAGGGTTAGGGGTCCCATTTGGAGGAGGAGAATAATAGTAAAGAAACTCTGCCCAATTGTACATTCCTGTTGTCCCAACCCTTTAGCCATACTTGTGTAAGTAGAGATACAGAGCAAATAAGTTGGAGGACATTTGAAGAGGAGCCCAGGATCAAGTTCACGGAGCGGTGATTGGTCTTGACATTATAAGTTGATTCATTAAAGTTAATAATAAAGAAATTATTTTCCCGTCCCACTATATGAGTTCTTCATAGTTTAGTAAACATATGTTTGAATCTCTAACCCATTAATCTGTAGAAAAAATGCATGTAGAGTTTGTTGTTTGTTTTGTACACAGGTTAGTCTTGAGAGTATAGATGCTAACAAGTGATCGAGCATGAAGAAGGGTCGACATCGAATGTTTGGAACAAGGTATGTCATTTAACCATGTATTTTCTTAAAAGAAATGGGGATTAGGTCTGGGACGAAGGTAGAAAGTAGGATTCTTTCGGTCTTATTTGCATGCATAATATAACCCTAAATGCTAGTCCGTAGGGAGATTTCCCACCACAACAGAGATGTCATCATCCTTGGAGTAGCATCTCTTTTTATTGTTGAGACTTCTCTTTTTATAGTAATAGTTTTCAACAATATGTCCTATTCTACCACAGTTAAATCATTTGAGAGGAGACTTACCTTTGTATCTTCCACTTCCTTTCTGGAACCTTCTTACGAAATTTGTTATTTCTTCATCAAGGTCGTTATCCTTGTCTTTTGTCTTCTTTATGGATTTGAAGGCTACTTCATTGTTTGTCTGGTCACTTTCTGTACCTATTCTCATTTCATATGCCATAAGAGTCCCATGTAATTCATCCATTGTCATTTTGGTCAAGTCCCTAGTTTCTTCAATGGTGGAGACCTTAGCATCATACTTCAAGAGAAGTGACCTCAACACTTTTTGTACAACCAAGGATTCATCGAGCTCTTCACCTAATCCTCTGATAACATTAACAACTTCATCAACTCTAAGAAGATAGGTTGCAATATCTTCCTTTTCATTCATCTTCAAATTTTCAAATTCTGCTCTATGTCGTTGAAGCTTGAACTGTTTAACTTTTGGATCACCTTCGTAGATATTCTTGAGTTTGTCCCATACATCTTTAGCAGTGTTGCATCCCATCACTTTTCTAGCAATGGTTGGTGCCAATGATTATAGAATAACATGTTTGTCTTTTTAATAACAAATCATAAGCTTCTTCTCATTTGGATCGGTTGGAGCATTATTTGGGATTACATAGCCATTTACAACTGAGTACCAAATGTCTACTCCCAAATCCATTAGGTAGGTTTTCACTCTATCACTCCAGTATGCATAATTTCTTCCATCAAATTTTTGAATCCCATTTGAAATGTGCTCATGGTCATCCATCTCTGCTCATGATTTTCCTTCCACTGGTTAAACTATTCTGAAGGCAACTTGCTCTGATACAAATTGTTGATACTAAGAGGGGGGTGAATCAGTATCAAGTACAATTTAAAATCTTTTTCAACTTATACTTAAACCTTTCAAATGTTAAGCCCTAATATTGTCTCATTACCCCTTAATTGGGGCATATTATATTAGTAATGTTATTTTATTTATGTCAGCTTTAGGCCATTAGTTGTAATTATACATCCTAGTCTCCTATATATACCAAGGAGACATTTTCATTTTCAATCATCTTGTAATTGAACATTTAAGTGGGGTAAAAGGAGGTTGCCCCCTCAAAGAGGCTTATTATCTGAAATAATCTCTTTTTCAAGGCGTTGAGTACTTTTTCTGAGGATTTTGTATGCTATATTGATATTTGGTTCTTAACATATGGTATCAGAGCTCAAGGTCTTGGGGTTTCGCTGCTGCATTTGAAACACCTTGGAATTTTCACTATAACTCGTTTTCTACAATGTTTCAGAAGGAATGGCTTGGCGGATATTTAGTAGATAGATCAAGGTACGTTGAGTTCAAAATTCAGCTCCTGAGGCCTTATACTTTCAGAGATACAACCTGTACAAGATAGGGTTCTGGAATCATCTTGAACTGATTCATTGTGGAATTTTCTCTATAAAAACGTTTTTGTAATGTTTCAGACCCTATAATCTGGAGGAAATTTACAAAAATTATTAAGGTATCTGTGGTAAAAATTTCAGCTTCTGGGTCATCTTAAAATTGTAGATACACCCTGTGTAAGATAAGGTATCTAACTAGTCCTATTGACTAGTCTCAAGAAGGTTTTCTAGGGAAAACAATCATAACTTCTTCCAAGAGTATCCAAATTGTGTGGGACTAGTTTCATTGGATCGTGGACAGTCTGTAGTATTTCTGGTGCGAGATTTAGAATTTTATATCAATTATTGTGTGCGGGGCACACTATACAAGTGAGATCTCCTGGAAAGGCCAAAAATTGGCAAGTTGTGGGGAAGTTACCGTAAATTCCACTTGGCACATCCAATTTTGATCAGACCTATGGCATTGTAGAGAAGAAATATCAAAGAAATGCATAAAAGAAAGTTTCATACCCAGAAGGGCTGAAACTTGGGAGATACAACAAAATAAATATTGTCTAGCAGAACCACCTCAAAATCAAGGTTCAAAAGTGATACTTGGCCAACATGCTACCCAAAAAGGGAAATTATACACAAAATAAGCCTCCATAAAATCCTACTTGGACTCTTGATGAAGGTGAAGAAATGCGTAGGGACATAAATGAACTACAAAATAAGATGGATTCAATGGAAGCTAAGTTGGATACTAAGATAGATGGTTTAAAAGAGGAGATCATGGAAGTATTGAAAAAT
>ML777604.1:417856-432985 GCA_009831015.1 Picea engelmannii | reverse complement strand
TTCAAGATTCTCATCTTCTTGTTCACTCTCTGCATTGTCTTTGTATCCCCAAAAGGAATCAAGGTTGGTTTCTTCATCTGAATCTTCTTCACAAATGATTTCTTCTTATTTAGAATTCTTATGATCATCATCCTGGGTTTCTTAGGTTATGACGAGGACTTCTCCTCCATCATTATCTTCTTCATCACTCTCATCTGAGGAGATGTCATCATCCTTGGAGTAGAAGCTCTTTTTATTGTAAAGACTTCTCTTTTTATAGTAAAATTTTTCAACAATATGTCCTATTCTACCACAGTTAAAGCATTTGAGAGGTGACTTACCTTTGTATCTTCCACTTTCTTTCTGGAACCTTCTTACGAAATTTGTTATTTCTTCATCAAGGTCGTTATCCTTGTCTTTTGTCTTGTTTATTGCTTTGAAGGCTGCTTCATTATTTGTCTGGTCGCTTTATGTACCTATTCTCATTTCATATGCCATAAGAGTCCCATGTAATTCATCCATTGTCATTTTGTTCAAGTCCCTAGTTTCTTCAATGGCGGAGACCTTAGCATCATACTTCAAGAGAAGTGATCTCAACACTTTTTGCACAACCAAGGATTCATCGAGCTCTTCACCTAATCCTCTAATAGAATTAACAAATTTATCAACTCTAAGAATATAGGTTGCAATATCTTCCTTTTCATTCATCTTCAAATTTTCAAATTCTTCTCTATGTCGTTGAAGCTTGACCTGCTTAACTTTTGGATCACCTTCGTAGATATTCTTGAGTTTGGGCCTAAATGAAGTTTTTTTCAGTATTGATATTCTCAATGATATCCAAAGGTATTATTGATACCCCAAAATGAATATCCTTGATGATACCTTTCCAACGGGCTATCACACACCTAAAACGGAGATCGTATGCAAAAGTTATAACCCCGGGAAGTTGATGTACTAACTTACCCAAACGGGGCCCACATGACTTTTGGCACTTCATCTCCTAGGGTTAGGTTTTTGGATGTCTATGGTTTTTGGAATTCTTGTTTATTGTTAAAATGCCTTCAAAGCCTCATTTTAATATTCTTATTGCTAATGCACATAGCCGTCACATCTCTTCTCAGAGATAGGCCACCACCATTCCAACAAGCTTGTTTTCGCTGCATTTTATAGTTTCATCTTATTTCGTTATTGAATAGAAAACCAGTTTTACTGTATCTCTGTTATTTTTTGTTAAGATCCTATTAATAATTTGTATTCATTTCGTTCTACTCATAAAATATGGATCGGTGGCATCATAGAAGTCTACTCCTTGTCATCTTAATGCATGTCCCCAACAAGGTCAGAGTACAAAGAGTTGGGTATCGAGCTTGTTTCTCTTGAGGACAGAAGCTCTCGCACGCCCAAGCGACCTCTCATGGTAGGAGAAAATAAATATGATGGGACAGGAAATCCTTTCAAACTTTTGATTGAGAAATCCCTCATGCAATAGAGGAACGAGATGATGGATAGTTTCATGCAAATCCTTCGGCAGCTACCAATAGGTGATGCAACTTCTTCCAATGGAGGTGCCACCCCCTTCAAGGTACAAATAAACTTCTATATTCCTATATTTGAAGTTCACATAGACACATATGCTATAGACAAGTGGTTGAATCTACTAGAAGGGTATTTTTCTATCCATAACTTTTCGAATAGAGAAAAGATTACTTTTGCGCTCCTCAAAGTCATTCCCCATGTCAAATATTGGTGGGAAACTTTTTGTGAGAAAAAGGAAATAGAGAAACCCTCATTATTTTCAGTCATGACCACCTGGGAATCCTTTAGGGATGATATTAAGGAACAATACTACCCTGTTGGAAGTTATGATGACCTGTATACCAAATGGACCACACCACAGCAAGAAAGAGACCAAAGAGTGCCAAATTTCACAAACATATTCCATACCTTACGCACCAAGTTGGGTATCAAAGATTCAGAGCGACATCTGGTGCTCAAGTATCATGGTGCTATGCATAGATACATCTAGACCGAAATGGAATTTCTGGACATCTCATCCTTGGGTTCGGCCTACCGATATGTCATCAAAATCAAGAAGAAGCTCAAACAAAAGATGCGGCAATTTGGGCCTAGGAACCTCTCACAACAAAATTCAAGAAAGGGCGGCCCCAACCCATAGAACAAAGGATAGATAAAATATGGATAGTATCAGGACAACCATTCCAAGCTGCAATCAAAGAAGGACACCAAAAAGACAAAGAAAGATATCGGGAAGTGGTGCGACTTCCATAAGATCCCTTGGCATAACACTATTGACTGTCTCTCAAAGCAATCGCTAGTGGTCGAAGTGAAAGCCTCTGAATCAGATGCGGATTCTGACTCTAAGCCTGAACCAAAAAGGGGAATATGGATCATTGATGCAGAACCCAGTGCCATCGTTGTTACCATGAATCTCCAGCCTGGTGAACTAGATGATCCAGAAGAAGGAGAACGCCTCTTCCATTCACAGATGTGGGTAAAAGGAAACCCACTACACTTCATCATTGAGAATGGTAGATAGAAGAACCTCATCTCAACAGAGGTCATCAAGCGATTTTCCCTACCAAAAACACCGCACCCACAACCCTACACCATTGGATGGCTCCGCCAAGGAAGCGATCTCCGCATCAGCCAACAGTGTCGACTGTCGTACGACATCAATCCCTTCAAAGATTAGGTATTGTGTGATGTTGCTCCTCTCGAAGTTTGTGATGTTCTTTTGGGCCAACCTTATTTATGGAAACATCATGTTGTATATGAGTCTATGTCTCATGGTGTTATTATTACTTTGCACAGGAAATTGTACAGGATACTCGAGGTAGTCCCACCTAGCGTTATTTCCTTGATCTTTGTTAAGCAATGCAGGAAGGTCATCTCTCAGATGGGGAAGTTTGTCTTCTTCGTGATTCTCTCTCAGAATAAGAAAAAGATCACAACCACATATAGGGTCTTTGCGACCGACCTCTCCACATAGCAGAAGTAAGTAGATAAGGTCGTGGAAGAATACTCATATATCTTCTCCTCACCTACATGGGTACCTCTGCACTGCCAGGTCAAGCACCCCATCGATCTGACCCCCAACGCATTGCTTCCCAATGGGCCAGTCTATCACCACTATTTTTTAGAGAACTAGGAGATCAAGCAATAGATCTAAGAACTGCTCCACAAGGGGCACATTCATCCTAGCTCATCACCTTGCAGGAGCCCAATTGTGTTGGTACAGAAGAAAGAAGGAACCTAGAAAATTTGTATTGATTATCGGGATCTGAATAAAATCATAGTCATAAACTGGTACCCGATTCCCCTAATCGACGACCTCCTTGATCAACTCACGGGAGCCAAATACTTCAGTAAGATTGATTTAAATTCTGGCTACCACCAGGTCCCAATAGAATAGACAGATGTATGGAAGACCACCTTCAAGTCAAAGGAAGGCATTTTTGAATGGTTGGTCATGCCCTTTGGTTTGAGAAATTCTCCAGCTACTTTCATGAGGATGATGGATGATATCCTACAACCATTCACCAATAATTGTGTAGTGGTGTATCTGGATGACATTCTAATTTACAGTAAGACTTGGGACGAACACTTGCAGCATATTTAGCAGGTTTTGCACACCCTGCGACAGCACAAGCTATACGCCAACTTGGAAAAAGGATCCTTCGGTATGGACAGGGTCCATTACCTGGTTTACATCATTGATCAGCATGGCATACATGTGGATCCAACCAATATCCAAATCATTTGTGATTGGCCAACCCCAACAAAACTCATTGAGATTCAGAGATTCTTGGGCCTTGCAAATTTCTACCGCAGGTCCGTGTTGGGATTCTCCCATATTGCATGGGCCCTCGGCCAAATAAACAGGGGTGGTGGTAAGGAAAAAATTGTGTGGGTCCGATCCCAACAACAATATTTCGATGATTTGAATCAGTTCTTATGCTCAGCCCCAATACTTTCACTACCAAACCTGCAACATCCCTTTGAGATCGAGACAGATGCTTCAGACTATGTTGTGAGCATCGTTCTCACTCAGCATGGCCACCTCGTGGCCTATCATAGTGAAACACTGTTAGATATTGTCCATAAGTACCCTAATTACAACAAAGAAATGTACTCCATTGTGCAATCTTTCCTCCAATGGAGACATTACATTCTTGGGAAGGAGACAATCATCCTCACTGATCATAAGCCACTGCAGTTCATGCAGACACAGGGAAAAATACAGAATGGTTTCCATCAAAAGTGGTCTACATACTTGCAGCAATTCCACCTCAACATCAAGTATAAAATAGGAAGCACCAATCACATCATTGATTTCCTCAGCAGACTTCCAATCGTGGCACTCACCATGGTGCTAGACTCTTGCAAGCATGAGACATCTGGATGGACCCAACTCTATGAGACAGACCCTGACTTTTTCACCACCTACCAAATGTTGGGTGCAAACACACTTGTCGATAATTTCCATCTTCAAGATGGGTTGTTGTGTCATATGGGCCATATCTATGTTCCATCAAGTGAGTGAGTGAAGATGATCTAGGAATCCCACTACATTCGGGTGGAAAGACACTTCGACATCGAAAAGACAGTGGCAATGCTACAGAAAAATTTCTACTGGTCAAAACTTCAACAAGAGGTCAACAAATATATCAGGTCCTGCACTGCCTACACTATTACCAAACCGACCACTAAGAAAAAGGGTATGTACACCCATCTTCCTACTCCTAACAAGCCATGGGAATCCATTTCAATGGACTACATGTTAGGCCTCCCATCCACCAAGTGGGGAAATAACTATGTTTTTGTGGTTGTTGATCTCTTTTCTAAGATGGTGATTTTGGTTGCCTGCAAGAAGACCATCACAACAGAGGCCACTGCCAAGATCTTCTTTGAATGAGTCTGGGTACATTTGCGAATCCCACAAACCATTGTCTTATATCGGGATAGTTGATTTCTCAGCACATTATGGTCGAGCCTATGGTCACTGCTGGACACCAAGCTCACCAAATCCACGGCCTTCCACCCCCAGACAGATGTCCAAACTGAGGTTTTAAATCGAATGATTGTGCATATCCTTCACATGTATAATTCAAATCACCCTCTCACATGGGATGAGAGCCTTCCTTATGTCTAACATAGCTACAATCGAGCTCTGCATAGCTCAACTGACCACATCCCCTTTCAAATGGGGTTGGGATTCCAACCATTGGGTCTTATATATCTTGAACTTCCCCTTGTGGTCACCTTGACCAACTCATCTCCTACTCCAACTGAAGCTGACAAAGCCACCTGGTTCATTGAGAGAATCCAACACATCCTCCAACAGGTTCAATATATCCTACAGAAGTCCAATGACAAGTACAAACAACGCCATGATCAACATCGGGTGCCACATAAGTTTCAAGTGGGCGACAAAGTTTGGTTGCACTTGTAGAAAGAATTCCTTATAGGACCCCAACGGAAGCTTCTCTCACTCCGTTATGGGTCGTAAACTATCACCAAGGCCATGGAGGTTAATGATTTTGAGCTCAACATTCCTCATGTCTTTGGCCTGCACCTAATGTTCAACGTGGATCTCCTTCGCCCTTATTTCCCACCATTATTAGACACCTCAGAACTAGCAAAATAGCTGACACCAACAGAGCTCAACCCTGACTGCATACAATAGGAAACCAATGATAATATTATGGACACATAGATCAAGTCCACTCGACAACAAAGGATCTAGATTTATTGAGTTGTCAAAGTAGGGCAGCTCTTGCACAAAGGCAAGTGGCTCACCCGGGACCAAATTCAGCAAAAATGTTCTCATCTAATGGGGGACCTCAACGCAATGGAGAAAAATTATTCCTAAGGATTGAGGATTGATCCATATGGATATCGATGGACATCCACCTTTTCTAACTGGCTCAAAACAGTTTTCTGACAATTTTGGCAATTTACTATTTTTAGCAGTTTTAACTTCTGGGGCCATTTTGAGGGCCTAAATGAAGGTTTTTCAGAATCAATCTTCTCAATGATATACAAATTCATTATTGATCCCCCAAAATTATTCTCCTCGATGATACCTTTCCAACGAGCTATCACACGCCTAAAACAAAGATCGTATGCAAAAGTTACGACCCAGGGAAGTTGTTGTACTAACTTACCCAAACGGGGCCTACGTCACTTTTGGCGCTTCATCTCCTAGGGTTAGGTTTTTTGGAATTCTTTTTTATTGTAAAAATGTCTTCAAAGCCTCATTGTAATATTCTTCTTGCGAATTCACGTATTCATCACATCTCTTCTCAGAGATAAGCCACCACCATTCCAGCAAGCTTGTTTCCGCTGCATTTTACAGTTTCATCTTATTTCATTATTGAATAGAAAACTAGTTTTATTATATCTCTGTTATTTTGTGTTAAGAACCTGTTAATAATCTATATTCATTTCGTTCTTCTCATAAAATCCGGATCACAAGCCCAGGGAGCTTGCTTAAGACCATAAAGATATTTCTTAAGGTGGAAAACAAGGCTAGAGTCATTTTGGACATAGCCAAGAGGTTGTTCTATGTATATTTTTCTTGCAAATCCCCATGCAAGAAGATGGATTTAACATCCATATAATGGACCTCCCATTTATGTGAGGAAGCAAGGGAAATAACAAGGCAGATGAAATTCATTTTGGAAACAAAGGAAAAGGTTTCAATGTATTCAATTCCTTCAACTAGGGAAAATCCTTTGGAAACTAACCAAGCCTTCTGTCTTTCAAAACTTCCATCTGGTGCATACTTAGTTCTGTAGACCCATTTACAGCTGAAAATTTGTATACCTTTCAGAAGAGGTACAAGATACCAATTATTTTTCCATTAAAGAATGATACTTCTCATTCATTGTTGTATCCCAATTCGGATGACCTTAAACTTCTAAAAATGTCTCTGAATCATGAGTCTCTGAAACTTGAGGCAAAAGAGAATAGGCTCACTGGAATTGTGAACATGTCCAACATTAATTTGGAGGATCACCGATAAGATCACCGACTACTTCTTGTGTTGAATGGACCCATATAGGAAGTGATGGTGTTGGTGTTGGTGTTGGTTCAGGTTCAATGGAATCATCTGGAAGAAGGTGAGTAGGAAGAGGTGGATATTCATCCTCACTGTCATAATCTAAAGAAGAAACCATAATAGAAACAGAAGAAGGCACAATTTCCAAAGATGGCTCACATGCCGAAAAAGGAACAATCATTGAATTAGGCTCGCAGGCCAAGATATTTTCATCAAATTTAACATCTCTTCAATATAACCAACAAATATACACTTCTCACTTTTATGTTGCAATGCTTTCTTTTTATCAATAGATATGTGAGCCCATGCTATACTGTGAAATACATGAAAGTGACTTACATCTAGTTCAATTTCAGTCCATGATTCATCCAATGTTATATTTTTAAGAGAATTTGTGGGAGTGAGATTTACTATGTAATGTGCACAATTGATGGATTCCTCCCAATACTTTATACTTAATCCATTAGATTGGATCATACAATTAGACATTTATTTTAATGTGTGGTTCTTTCTCTCAGCAACACCATTTTGTTGTGGTGTATATGGAACACTGTGTTTCATTTGGATGCCTTGTGAAGTGCAGTAAATTGTAAAATTATTGTTCACATATTCACCTCCATTATATTTTCTTAACCTTTGAATTTGAAGTCGAATTTGTTTTTCCACAAGGGTCTTGTAGGCAAAAAACTTGTCAAAAACTTATCTCTTAAGTTTTAAGAAGTAAACGCAAGTACATTTGGAAAAGTCATCAATGAAAGTTAAGAAATACTTGCACCTAGAAAAATAAGGAGAAGAAAGCAGAACATGCACGTCACTGTGAACAAGTTGCATAGGTCCCAAGGTGTGCCAAGAGGCACGTTTGTCAAAAATTTCCTAATGATGTTTGTCGAGAATAGAAATGGCATAAACACCATCTTTGCATGAAACAAGAGGAAGACCATTCACCATTTTTTTATTACATAGTTGTTGCATTGAGCGATAGTTTACATGACCAAACTACTCATGCCAAAGTTTTCCCAGGTCATTGTTATGAGAAACAAAAACTTGTTGATTATTTGGGTTGGTTTTCATTGATGTCAACCCTTGAAGAAAGTCCAGTAGTGAATTCTCATAGCACAAAGGTTTGAGTAATGGACCCAATTTTGTTTAATGTATAATGGTATGATTTTTAATATATTTGAAGGTAAGACTATTCTGGATGGAGAGTACATGTCATGCAATTTCTGGTGGTAATTGGAACGCCACATAACTCCTCACGGTTAGAGAGTTATGGCCATGTGAAGTTGTAGAACCCTCATGAGTCATCTAGAAGCCCCAAAAGGTCAAAGTAGTCAAAGTGGTTGCAAAGAAGAAATTATTTAAATAATAAAGTGAAGTGATGAGTTTACTATAAGTCAAAGTGGATACAAAATAAATTATTTAAATAATAAAGTTAATGGAGAAATTACTAAGTGGACAAGTGGTTAGAACTAGGTTATCCCTAAAATAAGGAAAGTGGTTTAAGAGATTTTAGAAGGTAAATATTAAACTGAAGTGATGAGTGTACTATAAGTAAAAGTGGATACAAAATAGATTATTTAAATAATAAATTTAATGGATAAATTACTAAGTGGACAAGTGGTTAGAAGTGGGTTAACCCTACAATTAGGAAAGTGGGTTAATATGGTTAAAAGGTAACCCCTTGAGGAAGCTACATGAAAGTATAAATAAGAGTCAAGGCTCTCTCATTTTAATCACACTTGAGAATATTGAATATCTACAAGTGACTGAGGTAACCAAAGGATATTTAAGCCGAATTTCATAGGAAAGGTGAAGTAAAGAAGGTTGAAATTCAAGGGAGGATAAATTCTTTTGATAATGCTTTTTAAGGTATGTTATTTACAGGTCATCTCACCATTTTAGCAATCACTTTTTTTTCTATAATGATTCAGACTGTGAAATTGGGAGGTCATTGAGGAAACATATTCAAGTAGCTCTGATAAAAATTTCATCTTTTGGGTCGTTGTATTTTTGGAGTTACACTCCATGGACAATAGGGTTTATGGCTAGTCCTGAAACTAGTCTAAAACATGTGTTTCGGTTAAAAATGTCATAACTTATTCATAACAGATCCAAATTCAGTAATACCAAATGTATTGGTTAGAGTACAGTCTATAGTATCCTTTTTACCATTTTCATTTCCATACAACAAATATTCCATGCGGGGAATGGTCTACACGTTCACTATCTAGAATGAGCTAGAATTCAACAATGTATGTCATTTTTGCTATAACTACATTTTTGAGAGGTTTCAAGTAGTGAAACTTGGAGGAATTGCATAAAAGACATTGGAGAACATTGTGTAATATTTTCATATCTTCATTCATTACAGGTACATAGTTATGACTATTTATGGTTAGGGTTGTTGACTAATCCAAAATTAGTCATGTGAGACTAAAGTAAAGTTTGATGAAAATGATAGTCTCTTGTTGTTAAAGTGATGCAGATCCCGACCCTCGAGCCAAGATCTGCATAGGATCGTTCTAAATCTCTCCCTGAGTCTAATTGACTCTTTAGTTGCCCCAAAGGGAATACCACACACCCAAGGTGTACTTCACAACTGACCAACAAATATGATCGAGGCTTTTCTTTTCCTTTCGGGATTTCAGATTTCGCGATTTCGCGAATCCTGTTGTCGAGCCCCTTGTCTCTTCAACCTTCGAAAGTAGAAATGTCAATGAGGGTTGACTTCTTCAATGCGCTGAACACATGACTCTTGCTTCCACTTATTTTATCTTTTTGGAACTTGAGTGATCAACCAACACTCGCTCCTCTCCCCTTATGATTTTCCAGTTTCCGAAGTTTCCCCTTTTGGCAAGATCGAGGGTCTTTTAGGATTTTCCCCGAAGCTTGACCACTCCCTTGACTTTTGTCGCACATACCCTTTGGAAAATGCTTAGGACCCAACTTTTGGCTTTTTACTTTTTGTGATTTTGGGAGTTGTGTGACCATGCAACTCTACCTCTCGACTCCTGAAACCCTGAAACCTGAAACGTCGAAATCCAGAAATTCCACACCAAAGTCTTGTCACGTTTCGTGACTTTGGGATTTTCACTCCACTATGTTCCGGCTCCTTGTCATCAGGATTCCTGGTATGTCGAACCCTGAAATAACAAAATGCCGATAATTCACTTCGAATATCAACAGCTATAAGCCTCACTCGATCCGATGGCCTGTGTTCCTTCAAGATTTCGGGCACTAGGAGTTTGAAACTCTCGATCCCAAAACGCTGCCTCCTCTGTTTTCCAACACCTGAAGTGCCAAAATCCTGAACTTTCACACCAAAATCCTATTGCGACTCGCGACTTTGGGATTTTCTCTCCACTATGCCCCGACTCCTTGTCGTCAGGACCCCTGAAATGCCAAAAATTCTACGCCTCATCTTCACACACAATAATCCATTTCAAAATTCGGAAGTTCAAGTGACCAAGGGATTTGGCTTGCACTCTGGACTTACAAAACCCAATTTGCCGAAATGATCTTGACGACTTGACGGTCACGATCAATGGTCGAAGTTGAATCTTGGAACCTATGTAATGGGTTTGTCAAACCCTTATCCACCCTGCAATTCCTCTGGATCCTATGGTCCTCGTGACTTCGTGATTTATCCATGGAAAATTTTGACCGTCCGATTCACTCCTCAATGAATCTATGTGGAACGAGCCAATTTTCTTTCACCGGAACTTAACCTTCTGTTGGATGGTTCAACTCCCTGTCTTCCTTTGAATACTTTAAAGGCAGTGATCCTCCTGAGATTTCTATTGCAACCTCAAGTCTCAAAAGGACTCCTTCACACACTCTTTGCAACAATATTTCAAATAATTCTGTGTATTTGATTATTCAACTTTGGAGTTTGTGCACTCTCGGCAACAACAGTCCTTCACTCTTCAACCTTAGTTGGTAAATTCTAAGGCTTAAACTAGCCTGTGCACACCTTGCACGACTTCTATGCTTCTCCTGCACTTCTTCTCGAATGAAAACAACGGTATCCTTCCTGATCTTTCTGAGATACAACTCGGACCTTAGTCAATGCACACCTTGTGGACGTTTCACTGCACTCCTTGCAGGAACTCTCTCAGGAAGAGAAACAATTGAAATGCATTCTTCTCCTCTCTCAAAATTCATATACTTAACATGAAATCACACATTCAACACAACATTGAAACAAATGCATAAACAGAGAGAATAAAACAACTGTAAGCATACCATTTAGTAAATGTAAACAATAAGCATTATAACACCATGAAATATGAGTCAAAGCTCCATATATTAACTCAAGTGCTCCTGTACATGGGTTCTTCTCTACAACTCTCTGCTACGACTCTCCTTTTTTCTTTTCTGTGCTAATGATACAATAATACAAGAGTGAGGGTGGCTATATATGTTTTCCCTCCTACACTTCTAAAACTGTCTTATTAATTCAAAGCTACCTACTTTCATTAACAAACTTAAATGCCTATTACAATTTGACAGATGAGAGTAATCCCCCCAAATCTATTCATAAATCCTAAACGTAAATGCAAAGTACGCCTTCTTCCTAACTATTACATTAATGATTTTAAGTTCAAAATTCAAAACGGTCTTCATAAAAATGTGCCCCTTTTCTTCATCTATGCATCCAACTATTTCTTTGGCTAGGTGTGTGCTTTAGCTTTGAACGATGCTCCTGCATCATACTCCCTCACTTGAAAATTTTCATGAAATCCTGTTCATGAGCTCTTGCATGGTCTGTCTGTGCTTATGAATTTCTGCTTCATCTTCCCAACTAGCAATTTCAACTGGATGTCCCTTCCATTTAGCCAAGTATTCAAAATACTCTTTTCTCCTGGTCTTTTTGCTAATCCTTTTGTCAATTATGCTTTCCATTTGCAGCTTTTCAGCTACAGGCATTTGTTTTGTCCATTGAATTTCTTTTTGTTCCTTTTCTGCTCCTGCTTCTTCAGCTCTGTAAGGGTACAAATCCGCAACATTGAATATCGGTGAGATTCTGATCCCATTGGGTAATTCAATATCATATGTGTTTGCCCCAAATCTCCTTATGACCTTGCATGGTCCAATCGTTTTCATTTTCAGTTTGTTATACGTTCCCCTCGGGAACCTATCCTTCCTTGAATGTGCAAGAATCAGATCACCAACTTCAAACTGAAGTTCTCGCCTATGTTGATCTGCTCTTCACTTGTATTCCTGACTTGAACTCTGCAATGGCTCTTTAATTTGGATGTGAAGCTCCTTCATTCCTTCTGCAAAGTTTTATGCACTAACACTCTTGAATTCAGCTTGTTTCGAATCTTTCAATTTAGAAACTCATCTTGGATGCATTCCATACACAATCTAGAATGGACTATGCCCTGTGCTTCTATTAAGTGAATCATTATAAGAAAATTCATCCTGTGGCAGAATGTGATCCCATTGACTGTGGTGTTCAGTCACTAACCTCCTCAACAAATCTCCCAAGCTCCTGTTCATGACTTATGTCTGCCCATCCGTTTGCGGATGATATGCTGAGCTAAAAGACAAACTTTTCCCCATCTTTTTCCATAAGGTCCTCCAGAAATGTCCAATGAACTTGGTATCCCGATCAGAAACAATACTCCTTGGCAAGTCATGAAGTCTGACGACTTCCTTGAAAAACAGGTTCGCAATATGAGTTGTGTCGTTGGTTTTCTGGCATGGTATGAAATGTGCCATCTTTGAAAATATGTCGACTACCACAAAGATTGAATCATAACCTCTCTATGTTCTTGGCAATACCAATATAAAATCCATGCTCACTGCATCCCACGACCTTTCAAGTATGGGAAATGGTTGATATAAACCTGTGTTCTTCCTTTTCCCTTTTGTGTGCTGACAAATCCTACATCTGTCCAAAAAATTCTTAACATTTGTCCTCATCCTTGGCCAAACATATGAACCATTCAACTTTGAGAACGTTTTATCATGACCGAAGTGTCCAACCAACCCTCCACTGTGTTTTTCTTTTAGAAAATTCTCCCTCATGGAGCACTTTGGAATACATAGTTGATTCCCCCTGAACAATAATCCATCCTGGATCATGTATTCATTCCATTGGCTTCTATCTCTAAGAATTGGATTCTCAGATGCCTCATATGCCTCCTTGAAATCTAGATCATCTCTGTATATTTCTTTGAGGTTATCAAAACCCAAAGTCTTGACTCTGAATTCCTACATAAGCAAACATTTCCTGCTCAAAGCATCAACAACTTTGTTAGCAGTTCCAAAAATATGCTTAATCACAAAAGTAAAATTATGCATGTATTCAACCCATTTAACATGTTTTTGGTTCAACTTCTCTTGTTGAGTCGCGAATTGTAAAGAATGATTATCATTATACAAAACAAACTCTTTAGGAAGCAAATAATGTCTCCATTTCTTCAGTGTTTGTATGACTGCATATAATTCTTTGTCATATGTTGAGTACTTAATCTTTGTTTCATTCAATTTCTCACTGAAATATGCAACTGGCCTGTCATCTTGGCTCAAGACCACTCCAATTTCAAATCCACTCACGTCACACCTGACCTGGAATGTCTTGCCAAAATTCGAAAAAACCAGAATTGGTTGCTCCATGATCTTCTTCTTCAGTAGATTGAAACTCTTCTCTGCTTCTTTTGTCCAATGAAAAGACTTGTGTCTTTTTTTCACCGTATCCATCATTGGTTCACTAATTTCGCTGAAGTTTCGAATGAATTTCCTGTAGAAACTTGCCAAACCATGGAAGCTTCGAACTTCAAATACGCTCTTTGGTGATGGCCAATCCTTAATCGCCTTTACCTTTTTCAGATCCATCTTCAACTCATTTGCAGAGATAACAAAAGCCAAATAAATGAGTTATTCCCTCATAAATGATGATTTCTTCATATTTATCAGCAATTTCTCTTGTTGTAATCTCTTCATCACTACAACTAAATGCTTCAAGTGCTCTGCTTCTGTTTTATTGAAGATTAATATATCATCAAGATATCAATGACGAATTTCCCTATGAAATCCTTCAGGACTTTGTTCATTAATCTCATGAAAGTACTGGGTGCATTCGTTAATCCAAATGGCATGACAAGCCATTCATACAACCCCTCATTCGTCTTGAATTTTGTCTTCCATTCATCACCTTCTCTCATTTGAATCTGATGATACCCGCTTTTCAAATAAATTTTTGAAAAAAACATTTCTCCACTCAATCAATCCATCAAGTCATCCATCCTTGGCAATGGAAATATGTATCTGATGGTAATCTTATTGATTTCCCTTGAGTCTGTACACATTCTCCAGCCTCCATCTTTCTTTGGGCTGAGCACTGTTGGAACAATGCATGGACTCAAGATTTCTTGAATCAATCCTTTGTCCATTAAGTCCTTGACCTGTCTCTGGACTCCTTCATTTTCTTGCAGCGTCAACCTGTACATGGATTTGTTCAGTAAACTGGCTACAGGTATAAGGTCGATATGATGGCTTATACTCCTGATAGGTGGCAACGAACAAGGTAGTTTGTCCACTACTATATCAACAAACTCTTCCAGCAATTCCTGGATTTCTTCTGGTAAATCATCTATCCTCATACTGGTCAAAACAATTTTAGGCTTCCTGACCACAATAAATTGTGTCTTCCTTCTTCTTAACCTCATTAAGAAGTTCCTTCCCACTCATGAGAAGTGCAGTGTTACTCATCTCTGTTTTCACTTCTTTATCCTTAATTGGAAGGAACATGTGAGTCATATCATTTTTCTCCAAGGTTTATGTGTTCTTTCTCCCACCATGAATCACATTCCTGTCATATTGCCATGGTATACCCAGCAATAGATGACAAACATCCATGGGAATGACATCACATAATATTTCATCCTTATATCCTCCTATTTTGAATTCAACTAAACATTGTTTAGTGGCATTTACCTGATGTCCTTTTTGTAGCCACAAAACTCGGTATGGGCTTTGATCTGAAAACAGATCCAGAAGCCAAAAAGGGCTTAAAAATGCTCAAAAATGAAAGTGCTCGGAATCAGACAAAACCT
>ML777604.1:400229-415873 GCA_009831015.1 Picea engelmannii | reverse complement strand
ACTGTTTTCAGATCTGCATATGTGTATTTGACTGATATATAATCCTCTTCTTTCCTCATTCTTTCGTTAATTTCTCAAATGGTTAAAATACTCATGCAAGTTAAAACTCAACCATAATCATAAAAGATCCTGCCCCGGATCAGGCTTGGATGTGCAACAGTCTCCAGCTCCATCTTTTCTACCATATCTGTAGATACAAGGTTGTTTGTGCTACTGCTGTCCACTATGACTTTGCATACCCTGTCTTTAGTTTTGCAAGCAGTCCTAAATAGACTGTTTCTTTGGGTTGGGTTCTCTACCTCCTTCTCTGGCTTCAAGAGAACTTTCCTCATCATAAAATATATTCTGCCCTCAATGTCTTCTACCTCAACATTCCATCCTCGAGCTTCGGCAATGTGAGTTTCACCACCATATTTTTTCTTATCTGGACACTCAGAGGATTTATGTCCGATCTTTCCACAGAAAAAGCATTTTAATTCACCACCTCTACCTCTTCCTCTTCCTCTATCTCGAGGAACAGTATTTCCATCATCATACTTCCCTCTCTGTGATTTTTCTCCTCTCTCATGTTGAGTTTGAGGTTTCTTCCACTCTTCTTTATATTTCTGAGTTCTGTCTTGGGCAATTGTTTTGCTTCTGTTTTGACTTCTACCTCAGCCTCTTTGACCTTGCTTCTGACTCAACTTCTCTTCATCTTTCAGAGCTATCTGATAAGCATCTTCCACATTTCGGATGGTCATCATGCTCATCTCATCTTGGATGTCATATCGCAAACCATTCATGTACCTGGAATAATTTTCATCATTGCTTTCCCGATGACCTGCTCTGATGTTTATCTTGTAGAACTCTTCAGTGTATTCTTTCACTGACATCATCTTCTGTCTCAAATTCTACATCCTCTGAAATAGAGTGATTTGATAATCCCTAGGTATAAATTTGGATTTCATTTTTGCAACCATTCTATCCCATCTTTTGATTTTCTTCTTGCCTTTGCAGCGTCTGTCAGCGTGCAATTCATCCCACCATAGTGTTGCATGCCCTTTAAGTCTAGTGACGACATGTTTGACCTTCTTGTCTTCCTCAACATCCTCATAGTTGAAGTATTTATCCAGATCTCTAATCCAGTCTAGAATCTCTTCAACATCCAGGTTTCCCTCATACACTGGAATGTCCATTTTCGCTCTGGCACCTATCCTTGCAACAACCTTGAATAGGTGTTTGTCTACAGCATCTTCGACTATGACTTATTCTCCTTCATTTCCAGCTTCATTTTCACTTTCATCCTCGCTGATATTCCCAGCATCAACTATGTGCCTTTGTGTTGTCTCCATGGAATCAAGCCTAGCACGTAACTCACGCATTTCTCTTTCCCTTGCTGGATCAAGCATTGGCATTGGCCTGTCTCTTCTTCTTGGCGGCATGGCTGTAAAATGTTCCTCTTTTATCTGCTACAGAAAGAAAATAACTTGTTATGAGATATGATACCACAATTATGCGTATCAGAGTACTCTTCTTTCTCCTACTTCCTCCGTCTGCAATATACAAACAGAGTCAAGCTCTGATACCACAATGATGTAGACCCCAACCCTTGGGCCAAGATATGTGCAGGATCGTTCTAAATATCTCCCTGAGTCTGATTGACTCTTTGGTTCCCCCATAGGGAATACCACACACCCAAGAGGCTTTTCTTTTCCTTTCGAGATTTCTGATTTCGCGATTTCCCAAATCTTGTTATTGAGCCCTTTGTCTCTTCAACCTTTGAAACCCAAAACGTCAACGAGGGTTGACTTCTTCAATGCGTTGAACACACGACTCTTGTTGCCACTTATTTCAGATTTTTGGAACTTGAGTGATTGACCAACACTCGCTCCTCTGCCCTTATGATATTTTGGTTTTCGAAGTTTCCCCTTTTGGCGAGATCGAGGGTCTTTCAGGATTTTCCCCAAAGCTTGACCACTACCTTGACTTCTATCGCATGTACCCTTTGGAAAATTCTTAGGACCCACCTTTCATATTTTTACTTTTCGCGAATTCGGGAGTTGTGTGACCATGAAACTCTACCTTTCGACTCCCAAAACCCTGAAACCCGAAATGCCAAAATCCAGAAATTCCACACCAAAGTCCTGTCGCATTTCTCGACTTTGATATTTTCACTCCACTGTGTTTTGACTCCTTGTCGTCAGGATTCCCGGTATGATGAACCCCGAAATACCGAAATGTTGATAATTCACTTTGAAGGGGATCAACGTCTATAAGCCTCACTCAATCCGACGACCTGCGTTCCTTCAGGCTTTCGGGCACCGGGAGTTTGAAACTCTCGATCCCAAAACGCTACCTCCTCTGTTTTCTGACACCCGAAGTGCCGAAATACCAAAATTTCACACCAAAATCCTATCATGACTCGCGACTTCAGGATTTTCACTCCACTATGCCATGACTCCTTATCGTCAGGACCCCCAAAATGCCGAACTTTGAAATTTTGAAGTGCCAAAAATTCTACGCCTCGTCTTCACACATGATAATCCATTTCCCGATTCGGAAGTTCAAGTGACCAAGGGATTTGGCTTGCACTCCGAACTTACAAACCCCAATTTGTCGAAATGATCTTGACGGCTTGATGGTCACGATCAATGGTCGACGTTGAATCTTTGAACCTATGTAATGGGTTTGTCCAACCCTTATCCACCCTACAACTCCTCTGGACCCTACAGTCCTCACGAGTTCTCCACGGAGAACTTCGACCGTCCGATTCACTCCTCAATGAATCTCTGTGGAACGAGCGAATGTTCTGTCGCTGGAACTTAACCTTCTATTGAATGGTTCAGCTCCCCATATTCCTTTGAATACTTTAAAGGCATTAATCCTCCTGATCTTTCTATTACAACCTGAAGTCTTGAAAGGACTCCTACACGCACTCTTTGCGGAAATATTTCAAATACTTTTGTGTATTTTATTCTTCGACTCTGTGCACTCTCGGCAACAACAGTCCTTCACTCTTCAACCTTAGTTGGTAAATTCTAAGGCTTCAACTAGCCTGTGCACACCTTTCATGGCTTATATGCTTCACCTGCACTTTTGCTGGAATGAAAAAAACTGTATCCTTCCTGAGCTTTCTGAGATACAACTCAAACCTTCATCAATTCACACCTTGCGGACGTTTCACTACACTCCTTGCAGGAACTCTCTCAGGAAGAGAAATAATTGAAACTCATTCTTCTCCTCTCTCAGACTTCATATACTTAACATGAAATCACACATTCAACACAACATTGAAACAAATGCATAAACAGAGAGAATAAAACAACTGTAAGAATACCATTTAGTAAATGTAAACAGTAGGCATTATAACACCATGAAATATGAGTCAAAGCTCCATATATCAACTCAAGTGCTCCTGTACATGGGTTCTTCTCTACAACTCTCTGCTACAGCTCTCCTTTTTTATTTTCTGTGCTAATGATACAATAATACAAGAGTAAGGGTGTCTATATCCGTTTTCCCTCCTACACTTCTAAACCTGTCTTATTAATTCAAAGCTACCTACTTTCATTAACAGACTTAAATGCCTATTACAATTTGAAAGATGGGAGTAATCCCCCTAGATCTGTTCATATCTCCTAAACATAAATGCAAAGTATGTCTTCTTCCTAACTATGACATTAATGCTTTTAAGTTCAAAATTCAAAACGATCTTCATAAAAACATGCCCCTTTTCTTCATCCGCGCGTCCAGCTATTTCTTTGGCTAGGCGTGTGCTTTAGCTTTGCACGATGATCCTGCATCATAAAGTTAAGAAAGGTTTGCAGGTATGTCATAATATACACTAGGTCTATTAAAGATTTACAAATCAGATTTGGAGTATCATATTGATGATGGATTTTGGTTGAGGTACATGTTGGGTACATGGTTGAGACAAGTAGTTGATGAGTTGGCACATACATGAGGTGTATAGTTGATGATGTTGGTACATATTGATGAGTCATATTTTATGTGTATTTGATGCATGATTGGTACATATTTGGTGCATGGTTGATGCACTCATTGATGGTGCAGGCCGAGGTATAGGTTGGTGCATGGTTGATACACTTGTTTATGGTACAAGTTGATTACAAGTTGTTTGGACAAGTTATTGTGACAAGTTATTTGTACAGGTTTAGTGCATGGTTGATGCATTTGTTTATGGTATAGGTTGAGGTATAGGTTGATGTATGGTACATGTTGTCACAGTTTATTGGTACAGGTTGTTACAGGTTGATTACAGGTTGATTGGTACATGTTTACAATAGTATATCTGATAGTGATAGTGTGACAGTGGTTCCATCATTCTACTTCTACGTCAAGGTGGTTGGATGGGGCAAGGACAGGTGGTTGTAGCCACCTTCTAGTTGTAGATGGAGAATATAGTAGGTTGTATCCTCCTTCTAGTTGTAGCCATAGAATTGGAGAGTTGAAGCTTATCTCAGGTTGTAGCCTGAGAAACTAGGGGGTTGTAGCCTCCTTCTGGTTGTAGCCAAAGAATTGGGGAGTTGGAGCTTTCTTCAGGTTGTATCCTAAGAAACTAGGGGGTTGGAGACTCCTTCTAGTTTCATCTGGAAAAAAAAGGAATTTGGTGCTTCCAATGAATGTAATTATTAAATACATATAAAAAAAATCATTATGTGGTTTTCTCTCGCTTTGGGTTTCCACATAAAAACATTGGTGTACTGTGTATGTGTACGATTGTTCATTTGTTCATTATTTATTTACTCTGCAACTATTGGATGATAATTCTACATTGATATAACACTTTCATTTTTTGTTTAAAAGGGATTATTGATCTATTACTGATTCAACCCCCCTCTTAGTAATCCAACAATTCATATCAGAGCAGGTTCCTTCATGAAACAGTTTAACCACTGGAAGGAGATCATGGATTATTCTGAGAATGGAGTACCAACGTTTAATGGTCATAATTGTTTAAATTATGAGATGTGCAGTAGAAGGATGAAATTATTTTTACATGCATAGGGGAATTATATTTGGCTATCATTTTTTACAGGATATGATAGTTCAAAAAGGGAAAAGATTGTTGTTGATTAAGGTTGGTTGTCATTGATGTCAACCCTTGAAGAAAGCCCTGCAGCAAAAAGGTTTGGGTATTGGAACCAAGATTGTTTGACGTAAAGATGAATCATTATTTTCTTGTCATGGTTGATAAGAAGTAAATATGGATGAACTCCAAAGTGGTCCCCTTATAGTGAAAGCCCTCACGGGAAAACGCTTTGCAAAGTAAGAGAACCCATGCTTAATTGTGGAATAATGAGATGAAGGACAATGAATTTGTTAGGTAAACTATCCTATATGGATAGTTCTTTTCATTCTATTTCTGGTGGTATGTGGAACGTCACATAACTCCTCACGGTTTGAGAGTTATGGCCTTACGAAGTTGGAGGACCCTCATATGTCATCTAGAAGTCCCAAAAGGTCAAAATAGTCAAAGTGGTTTAAGATATTTTAAAAGGTATATAATAAAGTGAAGTAATGAGTGTATTAAAATTCAAAGTGAATACAAAATAAATTATTTCAATAATAAATTTAATGGAGAAATTAGAAGTGGGTTAACCCTAAAATAAGGAAAGTGGGGCCAACTGACCTAGACGATGTTTTTAAGGAAGCTACTTGGAGAGTATAAATAAGAGGCAAGGCTCTCTCATTTCAATAACACTTGAGAATATTGAATACCTATAGGTGTCTGAGGTAACCAAGGATATATAATCTGAAATTCTGAGGGAAGGGGAAGAAAACAAGGCTGAAATGCAAGGAAGGATAAATTCTTTTGATGGTTCTTTCTAAGGTATGTTATTTACAGGTCATCTCCCCATTTTCACTATAAATATTTTTATATAATGATTCAAACCATGAAATTTCTATTACATTGAGAAAACATATCCAAGTATCTGTGGTAAAAAAATCATCTTGTGGGTCATTTTATTTTTTGAGTTACACTCTATGGAAATAGGGTTTGTGGCTAGTCCTGAAACTAGTCAAAAACAAGTGTTTCAGGTAAAAATGTCATAGCTTCTTCATAACAGATTCACATTCAGTAAAACTAAATGTGTTGGTTAGTTTAAAGTATATAGTATTCTATGTAACATTTTCATATCAATTCAACAAATATTCCATGAGGGGCATGCTCTACAAGGTCACTCTCTAGAATAAGCCAGAATTTAGCAAGGTATGTCATTTTTCCTATAACTCCTTTTCTGAGAGGTTACAAGTAGTGAAACCTGGAGGAATTGCATAAAGAACACTGAATAACATTGTGTATTAGTTTCATATATTTATACATTATAGGTACAAAGTTATGATTACTTCAAGTTAGGGTTGTTGACTAATCCAAAACTAAGCATGTGAGACTAAAGAAAAAATTGATGAAAATGCTAGTGTCTTGTTGTTGAAGTTAAGGAAGGTTTTCATGAATGTGATCATATACACAAGGTCTATTACAGAGCTAAAAATTATATTTGGATGATGAAATTGATGAAGTCTTTTGGTTGAGGTACATGTTGAGTACATGGTTGAGACAAGTAGTTGATGAGTTGACACATACATGAGGTGTATATTTGATGATGTTAGTACATATTGATGAGTCATAGTTGATGAGTAGTTGAAACATTATTATTAAATACTTGGTACATGGTTGGATGCACTTGTTTATGGTACAGGTTGATTACAGGTTATTTGGTACAGGTTGGTGCATGGTTGATGCACTTGTTTATGGTACATGTTGATTATAAGTTGAGTTACATGTTGATGCATGGTTCAGATTTATTGGTACAAATTTACGGTGGTATATCTCACAGTGAAAGGTTGACAGTGGTTCCATCATTCTACTTCTACTTCAGGGTGGCAATATGGGGCAAGGATAGGTGGTTGTAGCCACCTTTCGGTTGTAGCTGGAGAACATAGGGGGTTGTAGCCTCCTTCTGGTTGTAGCCAGAGAATTGGGGAGTTGGAGCTTCCCTTAGGTTGTAGCCTGAGATACTAGGGGGTTGGATCCTCCTTCCAGTTGTAGTTGGAAAACAAAGGAATTTGGAGCTTCCAATGAATGTAATTCTTCAAGACATATAAGAAAAAACATTATGTGGTTTTCTCCCGATTTGGGTTTCCACGTAAAAAAACTGGTGTATTTTGTATGTGTATGTTTGTTCATTTGTTCATTTCTTATTTACTCTATAGTTATTGGATGATAATGCTTCATTGAGATAACACTTGGATTATGGTTAAAAAGGATTAAATTTCTCTATTACTGATTCAACCGCCCTCTTAGTAATCCAACAATTGGTATCAGAGCAGGTTCCTTCAGAAATCAGTTTAACCACTGAAAGGTAGATCATGGAGAGTACCAACTCATATAAAAATGGAATACCATAGTTTGATGGAAAGAAGTATGTTTTTTGGAGCATAATGATGAGGACATATATACAGGCATAGGGATTTCAAGTTTGGAAATCAATTGTAGATGGATACATAGCACCAACAGTTCCACTAACAAATGACAAAGCAGTAAAACTCAGTGAGAATAATTCCAAAGCCACAAATGCACTTTTGAATGGTCTCAGTGATATGGTATTCACCAAAGTTGCACACTATAAATCCACTAAAAATATTTGGCACAAGCTTCAAAATATTTATGAAGGAGATACAAAATTCAAAGCAACAAAGCTTCAGACTTACAGAGGTCAATTCGAACAACTAAAAATGAAGGAAGATGAAGATATCACAGCCTACTTCTTACGAGTCGATGAAACATTGAATGCAATCATAGGATTGGGAGAAGAAATTGAAGAATATGTAATTGTTCAAAAGATACTAAGATCTCATCGTATGAGATTTAACCATATGATATCATCACTAGAAGAAAGATCATATCAGGACTCAATAATCATGGACGAACTGCATGGAATCTTCACAACATATGAAATGAGAACTGAGCAGGAAAATCCAGATGTAAAAGAAGAAGCCTTCAAGGCATCCAAAAGATCATAGCAAAAGAAAAATGAATAAGAAGAATATAGAAACAACAGTGACGCCTCGGAAGATGATGAAGAAGTAGCCAACTTCGTCAAAAGACTGAACAAGAGAACCAATGGTAGGTATAAAGGTAAGCTCTCTTTAATTTGTTTTAATTGTGATGGTATTGGTCATTTTTCTAACAAATGTCATAATAAGAAAAAGCGAAATGATGAAGATTACTCAAAAGGAAAACACACATATAAAGGAAAAATAACTACAAAGAAAGTTTTCAAGTAAAGCTTATACACCAAAGGAGACATCTCATCATCAGATGAAGATGAAGTCGATGAAAATGAGACATGAAGAGTTTTATTCATGGCAGTAAAAGACTTTGAAAAAGAAGACTTCAAAGAAGAACGTGAAGAATTCGAAGAAGAAATTGAAGAGGCACAAGTTGACTATAGAGAAGAATTAATGTGTGCCATAGAAGTTATCATAAGAGAAAAGAAGAAAAACAAGAAACTACAAGCAGAACTAGACAAGAAAAAGGACACTCGATAACTAGAAAAAATGATCACAAAATTGAAGGTTCAAATAGAAGAAGATAATAGAATTGAAGAAGCACTCAAATAAAAACTAGAATAAAATGACAAGATCATTGGAAACTTGGAAGCAGAGGATGTCACACTAAGAAAGGATATGCAAAAGAAAAATATGCAGAATAGCTCAAAAATTTTGGATGACATTATCAACAGTCAAAAATCTCATCTTGACAAGTCCAAACTTGGATACAATTAGATAAAAAAGGGATCAAGCTCCAAAACAACAGAGTAAGAAACAAATCCAAAGAGTTATGCAGAAACAATCAAAGAGGATAGGAAGATATACAAGGAAGATTATAGGGACACTCCTCCACCAAGAAGATTAAGATTTTAGAATCAACAATAGACAGATAGGCCTCAAGAAGAAGAAGGATTCATAAGAGCACCTCCTTTCAGAAGATCTTCAACTCCCAGGTATCAAACTATATTTTTTGGTTTATGTTATGCATGTAATAATTTTGGAAATAAAGTTGTGAATTGCAGAGCTAACAACCGGAACAGTAACAACTTTGAGAGTTATACACAAAGGGATTATTCAAGGAGACCTAGTGACACAGAAATAAGAAGTTACAACAGGTTTGAATCTTTGAGAATTGAAGTGGAATTTTACAAATGTAACAATTTTGGACACATGGCCAAGGATTGCAGAATGACAATCCCTCCTAAAGAACCTCAACAAAATAACAACAATCAGAGACAGAACCTTCGAAAATGACATGGATAAGAAAGTAATATCAGTATAACAATGAAGAATGCACAGTCACTCTACAAGATAAGAAGAAGAAACATGGTTGGTATGTTGACAGTGGATGTTCAAAATACATGACAGGTGATAAAGACAAATTTCTTACATTACAAAAAGAAAAAAATGGATCAGTCTCCTTTGGAAATGATAATTCATCCAAAATTATTGGAGAAGGCACAGTCTGAATTGGGAACAAGAATGAAAAGGCACAAAATGTTCTACCGGTAGAAGATATGAAACATAATCTTCTAAGTGTGAGTCAATTGTGTGACCAAGGTCATAAACTTACTTTCGATTAAGAAAAGTGTGAGATAAGAAAAGAAGGTTCAGGGAAATTGGTCGGTACAACTGCAAGAACTTAAAACAACATATATGTGTTAAGTGAAATTGGAAATGAAAAGTGTTGTCTAGGAAAGAAAGATGAAAGTTGGCTATGGCATAGAAGAATGGGTCACATGCATTTTAGTAACATTGTCAAAGTCAGCAAAAGAGAAGCAGTCAGAGAAATGCCCCAGATCACGAAACCAACCAACACTTTATTCAAGCATTGTCAACAAGGAAAGAAAACAAAGACCAAGTTCAAATCAAAGGAATATTCAACAACAAGACCACTAGAAATTGTGCACACTGATCTAGTTGGACCAACTACAACAAAGGGCTTAATAGGTGAAAAATATTTTATGTTATTAGTTGATGATTATACAAGAATGATTGCAGTTTGCTTTCTCAAGAACAAGTCAGAAGCTTTTGAAAACTTCAATATATACAAGGAAATGGTTGAAAATGAGATGGATTCAAGAATCAAATGTTTGAGATCTGATAATGGAGGAGAGTTCACTTCAAAGGAATTTATGGACTACTGTAGCAGTAATGGAATAAAAAGGAAATTCTTCGTAGCGAGGACACCTCAACGGAATGGAGTTGTTAAAAGAAATAGCAGGACAGTACAAGAAATGGATCGAACAATGCTAATGGATTCCAAATTGATAGATATATTTTGGACATAGGTAGTGCATACAAAATTTCACATTCAAAATAGATTAATTCTCATAAACAACACTGATAAAACTCCCTGCGAGCTATGGAAAGGAAGACCAATAAATGTGAAGCACTTCATAGTTTTTGGAAGAAAATGTTACATCAAAAGAAAAGCTAGCAAAATGGGAAAGTTTGACTCTCGTGTGGACAAAGGAATACTTGTTGGTTACTCAAGTACAAGGAAATCATACAAGTGTTACAATCTAAAATTGAACAAAGTTGTGTAAAGCATCAATGTAACAATTCATGAAACAGGAAAACCATAATCAAAGGAAGAAAAAAACAAATCAATGGAACAAATTTTCAAAGAAGAATATGAAAAAGAAGTAGAAGAGGAAGATGAAGATGAAGAGAATCCGACAGAAGCAGAAGATCAAGTTCAGAAAGCATCTCCAAAGACACCTAGCAAATGAGTACATAAGAATCATCCTTCAAATCAAATTATTGGAAACAAAGATGCAAGAGTTGAGACTAGAAGAAAAATCCATTCACCAGAACAAACACACCTAGCACTCTTATCTACAATTGAACCAAACTGTTTTGAAGAAGCCAACAAACATGAATTTTGGAATAAGGCCATGGATGAAGAATTTGATCAAATAGAGAAAAATGACACTTGAGAATTGGTTCCAAAACCAAAGAATAAGAATGTGATCGGCACAAAATGGGTTTTTAGGAATAAATTGAATGAATATGGGCAGGTTACAAGGAACAAATCTATATTGGTATGTAAAGTATATGCACAGATTGAAGGAATTGAATTTGAAGAGACATTTTCCCTAGTTGCCAGAATGGAAGCAATTCGTTTACTTTTAGCTTATTCATGCTCCAAAAATTTTAAATTATATAAGATGGAAGTAAAATCATCTTTTTTGAATGGGGAACTTGAAGAAGAAGTCTACATTGAACAACCAGAAGGATTTCAGTTGTCAGAGAACACAGACTATGTATGTAAATTAAAGAAGGCCTTATATGGTCTAAAACAGGCTCCTAGAGCATGGTACTCCAGACTGGATAAGTATCTATAGCAGGCAGGGTTCAGAAAAGGAAGTGCAGATAGCAACCTATACATCAAGGTAAGTCAAGGTAATATTTTATTAATTAAATTTTATGTTGATGATATTATTTTTGGTAGTGGTGATGATAGGTTAAGCCAGAAATTTGCAAAAGACATGCAGAATGAATTTGAAATGTCGTTACTTGGAGAACTATCCTTCTTTCTAGGACTTCTAATACGTCAAAGCAGCAAAGGAATTTTTATTTCTAAAACCAAGTATATTAGAGAAATGCTAAATAGGTTCGGAACGGAAGATTGCAAACCAGTTATCACTCCCATGCAAAGTAGTTGTAAGTTGAGAAAAAATGATGATTCGAAGTCTACAGATCAGAGGAAATATAGGTCAATGATTGGCAACCTACTATATGTGAGAGCATCCAGACCAAATGTAATGCAATAAGTTGGACAAGTGGCATGATTTCAAGCAGCACCAAAGGAATCACATGTACTAGCAGTAAAGAGGATCTTCAGATATCTCAAAGGAACATAAGAGTTTGGATTATGGTATCCAAAAGGAAAATATCTATCACTTATTTCCTACACATATGCAGATAGGGCAGGTTGTATTGATGACCAACGAAGCACCAGTGGAGAAACGTTCTACTTAGGTGAGTGTTTGGTATCATGGCTAAGCAAGAAAAAACATCAGTATCTCTATCTACAGCCGAGGCAGAGTATATTGCAGCAGCAACATGTTGTACACAAGTTCTTTGGATGAAACAAACTGTGACAGATATACAGGTTGAGTATGATGAGCCCATTCCATTATATTGTGATAATACAACTTCCATCGGTATCTCAAAAAACCTGGTGATGCACTCCAAGACGAAGCACATTCAAATCAAGTATCACTTTCTACGGGAACAAGTTGCAGAAAAGAACATCAGAGTTGAGCATGTGGGCACAGAAAAACAAGTGGCAGGCATCCTTACAAAACCACCTCGGAAGCCTTTGAATATCTTCTCCAAAGACTTGGAGTTATTTCTACTCCAAAATGAATTCTTTTTGAATGATTTTTGAATGCTTATCTTATATGTCTTAGATGTACACGAGGAAGTACCATAAGAGGACAGTTCAGTCAGGGGGAGCAACCCCAGATGGTAAGATACATTTTGCATTGATGACAAAGGGGGAGAGATTTATCAGATGTAGAGGACAAAGGATGTTAAGCCCTAATATTGGCTCGTTACCCCTTAATTGGGGCATATTACATTAGTAATGTTATTTTATTTATTTCGGATTTATTCCATTAGTTGTAATTATACCTCCTAGTCTCCTATATATACCAAGGAGACATTTTCATTTGGAATCATCTTGGAATTGTACATTTATGTGGGAATAAGGAGGTTTCCCCCTCGAAGAGGATTATTATCTAAATTTATCTCCTTTTCAAGGAATTGAGTACTTATTCTGAGGTTTTTCTATGCTATATTGATATTTGGTTCTTAACATATGGTATCAGAGCTCAAGGTCTTGGGGTTTCGTTGCTACATTTGAGACACCATGGAATTTTAGCTATAACATTTTTTCTTCAATGTTTCAGAAGGAATGTCTTGGAGGATATTTAGTAGACAGATCAAGGTACATTGGGTTACAATTTCATCTCTTGAGGCCTTATAATTTCGACGATAAAGCCTGTGCAAGATAGAGTTTTAAAATCATCCTGAAATGAGTCATTGCGGAATTTTCACTATAAATCTTTTTTTTGTATTGTTTCAGACCCTAAACTCTGGAGGATATTCATAGAAATTAGTAAGGTATCTGTGGTAAAAATTTAAGCTTCTGGTTCATCTTAAATTTGTAGATACACCATGTGGAAGATAGGGTATCTGACTAATCCTATTGACTAGTCTCAAGAAGGTGTTTCAGGTAAAACAATCATAACTTATTCCTATAGTATCCAAATTGAGTGATACTTGTTGCATTGGATAGTGGATAGTCTGTAGTATTTCTAGTACGAGTTTCATAATTTTATATTAATTATTTTATGTCGGGCACACTATACAAGTGGCATCTCCCAGAAAGGACAAAAATCAGCAAGTTGTGGGGAAGTTACCGTAAATTCCACTTGGCACATCCAATTTTGATCATACCTATGGAAATGTAGAGAAGAAATACCATAGAACTACAAAAGAATAAATTTGCATACCCATAAGGGCCAAAACTTTGGAGATACAGCAGAAGAAATATTGTCTAGCAGAACCACCTCAAAATCAAGGTTCAAAAGTGATACTTGGCCAACATGCCACCCAAAAAGGGAACTTCTACACCAAATGAGCCTACATATAATCCTACATGGACTCTTGATGAAGGTGAAAAAATTCATAGGGACATAAATTATTTWAAAAAGAAGACAGTAACAAAATATGAAGTACAAGAGATAGTGGAGGGTTTAAAAGGGGAGATCATGGAAGGATTGAAAATTTTCATAATAGAGAGGACACCTAAAAGTGAAAATGTATCCCATGAAATTCATGATGAGGACACAAGGAAGGTGAATCAAGAATGGAGAAATTCCAACTTTGGTTTGAAGACCAACCACGTTCCTAAGATTGATATGAGGAAGTTTGATGGCAAGGACCCAATCACATGGATACTTCAGATGGAGCAATTCTTTGATCTACATAATGTTCCACATACACAAAAGGTATGAATTTCTTCTTTATATTTAGAACCCAATCAATGTTTATGGTATCGATGGATTTTTTCTCGCAAATCGCTCGTCACTTGGACAATTTTCACGGAAAAAATGATAGCACACTATGAGGATACAAGGAGCAATACCTTCTTTAGCCAATTGATAAATCTCAAGAAAAAGGGTTCAGTTATAGAGCACATTGAGAACTTCCAAAGATTCAATAGAAAGGTAACAGATATTCCAAATGAGAACTTGATTGATGTATTCATAGGAACTTTAAAGGATAACATTCAACATGAGGTTCTCCTTTGGGAACCCAAATCATTGGAGAATGCATTTAAGGTGGAAAGAAATGTTGAAAGTAAAAATATGGCTATGGCTAGTAGAAGGACCAGTCCCAACATCTATAGAGAGAATAATGCTCCTTCTTCTAAAACACTTCAACCTACAAGGTTGACACCTCAACAATTGGAGGAAAGAAAAGAAAAAAAATTATGCTTTAATTGTGACAACAAGTATAGTAAGGGACATAAGTGTGGTGAGAAGAAATTATTCTATATAGATTGTGAAGAGGAAGAAGAACAAGAACAAGAACCATCTCAAGATAAAAACGTAGAAGCAATTTCGTCTGAAGAGTTGACTCTCGCGATATCATGTAATGTATTGGCTGGAATTAACACTCCTCAAACCCTCAAGATCGAAGGATACATCAAAAATAAAAAGGTAATAGTCCTAATTGATTCTGGCAGTAATAACTTCATTCACTATAAATAAGCCAAAGCTTTCAATTTCTTTGTATATCCAGTGCCAGAGTTTCAAGTAATGATTGCATATAGAGGAACTATCAATTGCTCAAGAAAATGCAATAATATCAATCTTACTATGGGGGAATATGTAATGAATAGTCCAATGATTTCTATACCCATGGGTGGTGCCGATGTTGTACTTGGAATCCAATGGTTACAATCATTAGGAATAGTAGATTTTAATTTTCAAGAACTTTTCATGAAATTTTCATTGGAAGGAAAGAAATTGAGTTAAGGGGTATAACAGGGAAACTTGGTAAGGTGATAAGCTCTAATGGCATGACAAAATTATTGAAAAAGGGGAATCAAGGCGTTATTTCACAACTATGCTCACTAGATGTTCAAACATCTAAGCCATCTATTCCTCAAGATCTCCAAGGGATCATTGATAAGCATTCCAAAGTATTTGAAGGTATTCTCTAAGGTATTCCACCCACTCGAAATCATTATCTTGAAATTCACCTAATTCCTAGGAGTGTTCCTCCTAACATCAGGCCATACAGATACCCTTATGCCCAAAAGAGTGAAATTGAGCGCATGGTTGAAGAAATGTTAGAGGATGGCATTATTAGACCAAGCCAAAGTTCTTACTCTGCACCAGTGGTAATGGTATTCAAGAAAGATAGCTCATGGCGTATGTGTCCAGATTATAGAGAGCTCAACAAGATCACTATTAAAGATACGTTTCCTATTCCCATCATTGATGAATTGTTAGATGAACTACATGGAGCAATATATTTCACAAAATTGGATCTCTGTTTAG
>ML777604.1:357952-400179 GCA_009831015.1 Picea engelmannii | reverse complement strand
AAATGCACCTTCCACATTCCAAGGGTTGATGAATTCCATTTTCAATCCCTTCCTTCGAAAATTTGTGTTAGTGTTTTTTGATGATATACTAATCTATAGCAAGTCTTGGGAGGATCATGTGTGACATGTTGACAAGGTGCTACGACTACTAAAGGAGCAACAACTATATGCCAAACCATCCAAATGTTTCTTTGGAGTGAAGGAGGTAGAGTATTTGGGTCATATTGTATCTCATGAAGGTGTTAAGGTAGACCCTAACAAGATTAAGGCCATGATGGACTAGCCGATTCCCAAAATACAGAAGAATCTTAGAGGATTTTTGGGTTTGACAGGTTACTACCGCAAGTTTTTTCAGCACTATGGAAGAATAGCAGCACCATTAATGGAACTAACTAAGAAGGATGCATTTTCATGGACTCCAGAGGCAACTAAAGCTTTTGAACAACTTAAAGAGGTGATGTGAAAAGCTCCTCTCTTGACCACTCCAAACTTCACAAAAACCTTTATTGTGGAATGTGATGCCTTGGGAAATGAAATTGGTGTTGTCCTAATGCAAGAAGGAAGGCCCCTGGCTTTTGAAAGTCGACCACTCAAGGGAAAGTAATTACATAAACCCATTTATGAGAATGAAATTATGGAAATACTACATGCATTGAATAAATTGTATCCTTACCTAATAGGTAGGCACTTCAAGGTCAAAATAAATCATGATAGTCTTAAATACTTCTTGGAACAAAGACTATCTTCAGAAGAACAACAAAAATGGGTAACCAAGATATTGGGTTATGATTTTGAAATCGTCTATAAAAAGGGGAAGCAAAATGTTGTGGCAGATGCACTCTCAATAAAGGATGAATATGTTGAGGCCTTCGTCTGTGCTATCTCGATCATCCAACCCGATTGGATAATAGAAGCAAGGCATGAATGAAAGAATGATGAAAAAGTGTGGACTCTCATTCAAAGGTTGCAGCAGGATTCCATTGCATTAGATACATTTACATGGAAAAATGATTCACTATAGTACAAAGATAGCTTATATTTATGTAAGAACTCCCAACTCAAACAAAAGGTATTATTGGAATTGCACACCTCTCCGGTAGGAGGGCACTCGGGATTTTTGAAAACCTACCATAGAGTCAAGAAGGGTTTTTTTTTGGATGGCCTTAAAAATGATGTTCAAAGGTTTATGGAAGAATGTTTGGTTTTCCAACAAAATAAGGTGGAAACAATTAAGACCCCAGGTCTTTTACAACCATTAGCCATCCCAAGTCAACGCTAGGAGGAGGTTTCCATGGATTTCATCACAGGGTTACTGAAGTCTGAAGGAAAGAGTGTCATCATGGTGATTGTTGATAAACTGACCAAGTATGCACACTTTTGTGCACTATCTCATCCCTTCAAATCTAGTACAGTTGCCACCGCATTCATGGAGACAATTCAAAGGCTACATGGCAGCCCAAAGATTATTGTAAGTGACAAAGATCCCATCTTCACTAGACATTTTTGGACATAATTATTTTCTTGTTTGTGTACTCAATTGGCTCATAGCTCATCCTATCATCCTCAATCTCATGGACAAACTGAGATAATGAACAAATGTCTGGAAGGCTACCTTTGTTTCTTTGTCTCTGATAAACAAACACAATGTTTCAAATGGTTACCCTTGGAAAAATGGTGGTATAACACTTCCTTTCATATTGCAACAAAAATGACACCATTTATGGCACTCTATGGATACCAGCCTCCTTCCATCACTTCTTCTCTAAAATAAAAATCTAAGGTTTAGGCAATGGAAGATCACATCGAGCATCAACAACAAGTTCTCCAAATCTTAAAGGACAACCTGACCATGGCATAGAATCGCATGAAACAACAAGCAAATCAACATCGATGTGAAAGAAATTTTGAAGTAGGGGATCGGGTGTTTTTAAGACTACAACCATAAAAACAGATGTCCCTCAAGATAGCCAAAAAGGATAATAAATTATCACCAAAGTACTATGGCCCTTATAAGGTGTTGCAAAATATTGGTACTATGGAATACAAATTGGAGTTGCCTGCATCTTCACGAGTACAACCAGTTTTCCATGTTTCATGCTTAAAGAAGGTTATAGGCGACAAGATCCTAGTTCAATCTATATTTTCAGAACTTGATGAGGAATGAAAAATCATATTGGAGCCTGAAGCCATCACTGACACAAGAGTTTTCCAGCTAACGAATAGATCCATTTCAGAGTATCTCATTAAATTGAGGAAACTATCGGTTGAAGATTCCACTTGGGAAGATGAGTCTTTTATACAGAAGCATCCAGAGTTACTCAAGCGTTGTGGAAAACACTTGTCTCAAGGGTAGGGGCATGTTAAGCCCTACTATTGGCTCATTACCCCTTAATTGGGGCATATTACATTAGTAATGTTATTGTATTTATGTCGGATTTATTCCATTAGTTGTAATTATACCTCCTAGTCTCTTATATATACCAAGGAGACATTTTCATTTGGAATCATCTTGGAATTGTACATTTATGTGGGCATAAGGAGGTTTCCCCCTTGAAGAGGCTTATTATCTGAATTTCTCTCTTTTTCAAGGTGTTGAGTACTTATTCTGAGGTTTTTCTATGTTATATTGATATGTGGTTCTTAACAGAGGTATGGTTCTAAGAGGAGCTGATATATCAGATGCAGAGGACAGAGGAAAATTTATCAGATACAGAGGACAAAGGCATGGTTCCAGGGGGATCATGAGTGATATGATTTTAGTATTGCATCAGAGTGTTTCCATCAATGCCAAAGGGGGAGATTATTGATTAAGGTTGGTTGTCATTGATGTCAACCCTTAAAGAAATCCCCGTAGCACAAAGTTTTGGGTAATGGACCCAAGATTGTTTGATGTAAAGATGACTCATTATTTTCTTGCCATGATTGATAAGAAGTAAATATGGATGAACTCCAAAGTGGTCCCCTTATGGTGAAATATCTCATGGGAAGATGCTTTGCAGAGTAAGAGAACCCATGCTTAATTATGGAATAATGAGATGAAGGACAAAGAATTTGTCAGGTAAACTATCCTACATGGATAATTCTTTTCATTCTATTTCTGATGGTATGTGGAACGTCACATAACTCCTGACAGTTAGACAGTTATGGCCATGAAAAGTTGGAGACCCCAGGTTTGGGTAATGGACCCAAGTTTGTTTGATGGATAATGGTATGAGTTATGATATATTTTCAGATAATACTATTCTATATGGATAGTACATGTCATTCCATTTCTGGTGGTATGTGGAACATCACATAACTCCTCATGGTTTGAGAGTTATGGCCTTACGAAGTTGGAGGACCCTCATATGTCATCTAGAAGCCCCAAAAGGTCAAAGTAGTCAAAGTGATTTAAGAGATTTCAAAAGGTATATAATAAAGTGAAGTAATGAGTGTATTATAAGTCAAAGTGAATACAAAATAAATTATTTCAATAATAAAATTAATGGAGAAATTAGAAGTGGGTTAACCCTAAAATAAAGAAAGTGGGGCCAAGTGACCTAGAAGATGTTTTTAAGGAAGCTAATTGGAGAGTATAATTAAGAGGAAAGAATCTCTCATTTAAATCACACTTGAGCGTATTGAATATCTATAGGTGTATGAGGTAACCAAGGATATCTAAGCCAAAATTCTGAGGGAAGGTGAAGAAAAGAAGGCTGAAATGTAAGGAAGGATAAATTCTTTTGATGGTGCTTTCTAAGGTATGATATTTACAGGACATCTCACCATTTTCGCTATAATTTTTTTTCTATAATGTCTAGACCGTGAAATTTCTATGCCATTGAGAAAATATATCCAAGTATCTGTGGTAAAAAATCAGCTTGTGGGTCATTGTATTTTTGGAGTTACACTCCGTGGAAAATAGGGTTTGTGGCTAGTCCCGAAACTAGTCAAAAACAGGTATTTCGGGTAACAATGTCATAAATTCTTCATAACATATCCAAATTCAGTGAAACAAAATGTGTTGGTTAGGGTACATTCTATTGTATTCCTTGTAATATTTTTAGATAAATTCAACAAATATTCTATGTGGCGCACGCTCTACAATGTCGCTCTCTAAAATAAGCCAAAATTCAGAAAGGTATGTCGTTTTTTCTATAACTCGTTTTCTGAGAGGTTCCAAGTAGTGAAACCTGACGTAATTGCATAAAACACACTAAAGAACATTGTGTATCAGTTTCATATATTATACATTACAGGTACAAATTTATGATTACTTCAAGTTAGGGTTGTTGACTAATCCAAATCTAGGCATGTGAGACTAAAGAAACGTTTGATGAAAATGCTAGTCTGTTGTTCTTGAAGTTAATGAAGGTTTGTAGGAATGTGATCATATACACCAAGTCTATTATAGAACTACAAATCATATTTGGATGATGAAATTGATGAGGGATTTTGGTTGAGGTACATGTTGAGTACATGGTTGAGACAAGTAGTTGATGAGTTGGCACATACATGAGGTGTATAGTTGATGATGTTGGTACATATTGATGAGTCATGGATTATGAGTAGTTGACACATGATTGGTACATACTTGGTACATGGTTGGATGCATTTTTTTATGGTACAGGTTGATTAAAGGTTATTTGGTACAGGTTGGTGCATTGTTGATGCACTTGTTTATGTTATAGGTTGATTACAGGTTGAGGTACATGTCGATGCATGGTTTAGATTTATTGGTATAGGTTTACAGTGGTATATCTCATAGTGACAGGTTGACAGTGGTTCCATCATTCTACTTCTACTTCAGGGTGGCATGATGGGGCAAGTACAGGTGGTTGTATCCACCTTCCAGTTGTAGCCGGAGAACATAGGGGGTTGTATCCTCCTTCTAGTTGTAGCTAGAGAATTGAGGAGTTGGAGCTTCCCTCAGGTTGTAGCCTGAGAATCTAGGGGGTTGAAGCCTACTTCCAGTTGCAGCTGGAAAACAAAAGAAGTTGGTGCTTCCAATGAATGTAATTCTTCAAGACATATAAGAAAAATATTTCTGTGGTTTTCTCCTGATTTGGGTTTCCACGTAAAACATTGGTGTACTGTGTATGTGTATGTTTGTTCATTCCTTCATGAAATAGTTTAATCATTGGAAGGAGATCACAGATTACTCTGAGAATGGAGTACTAATGTTTAATGGTCATAATTGTTTAAAGTATGAGATGTGGAGCAGAAGGACGAACGTATTTTTACAGGCACAAGGGAATTATATTTGGCTATCAGTTGTTACAGGATATGATAGTTCAAAAAGGGAAAAGACTGCAGCCAAGAAGGAATTGAAGAAGAATAACAAAATAGAAATGGATTTCATCTTGGAAGGATTACCTAATCCACTAAGAGAAAAGGTTGGTAAATGTTCATTATCCATTGAACTTTGAGATAAGTTATATGACATATATTCTTCACCCATCACAGATTCAGAAAATTCCAAAGAAGATGTAGATATATATCAAGAAGAATTATGTTCACCATGTCAAACAGATTCATAAGATGAAGAGTACATAATCACCAGAGATAAGTTGTTTTGATTTAATTGTGAAAAACACAGACATATTGAAATAGAATACCATGAAGGAAATGAGACAGAAAAACTAATTGAAAAGGAAGACAATTATGAAGTAGAATTGATTAATGCTTTAGATGAACTAAGAGAAGAAAACAAGTCACTCAAGAAAGAATTGATGAAACAAAAGGAAAGTGTTCACATTTTTGTAGAAGCCAAAAAGGTCATTGAGAACTTAAGAACTTAGCTAGAAGAAGCCAAAAATATCGAATAAAATCTTGAATATCAAAAGAAGTATTTGGAAGCCAACATAGCAACACATAAGGAAGAAGCAGAAATGAGAGAGAATATATTGACAGATCATCTTAAGGAAGGAACTAATGATATAAACCATCTTGAGGCATAGTTTAGTCAAGAAGAGAAGGACTTGAAGAAGAAATAAATACATTAAAAATTCAGCTTGAAGAAGCGAAAAGAATAGAAGAAGAAGTCTCAGATAATGAAGAAAGAAAAACAGGTTGAGAATCTTGAAGGATAAGTTGTCACATTGAGAAGTAAAATATTCAAGATCAACAAGAACATTGAAGAGATGGAAAAATCCACATCAATTATAGGGAATGAAGAGAAGCACTCTAGCTTGTTAGAAAAGAATAATGAAGAAAAAAGAAAGAGTTATGCAAAAGTACTCAAAGGAAGGAATCATGGTCAACCAGAATATAAGAAAACTATTGAAGATACATCTTCAAGAAGACCATCCATGTTCAATCCACAAAGAATCTTCAATCATAATCATGATCAGTTAAGGCAGGAATTCAGAAGGACTACACCACAAAGAAGATCATTCACTCCCATGTATGCAAATTTATTTTATGGTCATTTTTATTATTGTACTAATTTTGGACATAAGGTTGCAGATTGCAGGGATTATAAAAGAAATGTTCAAGAAATAAATGCCTATGTGGCACCACGTAACATTGAATGTTATAAATGTCATAACTATGGACACATAGCTAGTTATTGTAGAAGCATGATTGATACTTCCATGAAAGAGAAAACTGATATCAAATATAAAAAAGTATGGATAAGAAAACACGAAGAATAGGTGAACAAAGACCAGGTCCCAGAGATCGCAATATTGGCAATAAACCGAGATGAAGAAAATTCTACATAGAAAAAGAAAGATGTCAGATACAAAAAGGTTTGGAAAATAACTGAAAGAAAATAAGGACAGGTAAATAAGGAACAGGTTCAAGATATCATTCTTTCAGGCATTGTAGTGAAATATGAATCCACAGACAGAAAGAAAGAAGTCATATCTCAGAGAGATGATGAATCCACTAATGAAGATGATGATGAATACACATCAAAGCAGGAATTTTTTTGAGCCATTCGGCTTAGAGAATCCCAGGTAATATGAATATTAGACAAGGGGAGTCTATGTGATAGCTCTGACAGACCAAAGAACCATCCTTCGAGCATCTTGTAGAGTTTGAGAAGACAGATCAGAGCAGTCAGTTAGAAAAAGTAAAATAAGTTGTAGTAGTGAAGACTTCATGATAGTAGAGTGATAAATGGGTCAGCATTATGGACAATTGTGTAGTAGAGTCTTGGACAATATGGATAGAGATGGATTTTTAAGAACACTTCGAAGGTTTGGACAGATATATGACAATGGACGAGAACATGGATTCATAGATTGGTTTAGAGAGTGGTTCAGAAACAAAGGAATATTATGGATGTTAATTACACATGAAATGGATCGAACAATGCTAATGGATTCCAAATTGACAGATATTTTTTGGACACATGCAGTGCATACAACAACTCACATTCAAAATAGAGTAATGCTCAGAAACAACAATGTTAAAAATCCCTACAAGTTATGGAAAGGAATACCAGCAATGTGCAACACTTCATAATATTTGGAAGAAAATGTTACATCAAAAGAGAAGATGGAAGAATGGGAAAGTTTGACTCTCGTGTGGACAAAGAAGTACTTTTTGGTTACTCAAGTAAAAGGAAAGCATACAAGTGTTACAATTTGAGGTTGAAGAAATTTGTGGAAAGCATCAATGTAACAATTGATGAAACAGGTGGACGAGAATTAAACGAAGAAGAAAATGAATCAATGGAACATCTTTACGAAGAAGAAGTCTACATCGAACAACCAGAAGGATTTAATTTGTCAGAGAACAAATATTATGTGTGTAAATTAAAGAATACCTTGTATGGTCTAAAATAGGTTCCTAGAGCATGGTACTTGATCCAGGAAGCTCCCGAGGTTTAGAAAATGCTCAAAAATAAAAGTTATCGTAATCGAATGAAACCAATTCCATTGCAACCATATTGCCGTGCTTATTTCAACCATATATTTACTTCCTCAAATGAACGTTGTATGAAAGAGTTATCGCACTCTGATTATTTTCCCAAACAGGTAAAAAAGTCAACAGGTCAACTGGAAAAAAGTCAACGTTGATATCATGCTAACTTAAACATCGTGACACATAGAAGAGAAGCATCATGTTGAATAGGAAGGTGGTAGGTGTGATCCAATCAGGTGTTGACAAGTGGCACATTCTTAGGCAAATTAAACAGTGTCACGTGGCCTAGTCATGGGATGCCACGTGGCACCCCACCATTCATTGGCATGGTAAAAGGGGTTGCTCCACTCTGGGGGATTCAACCGCATGACCTATTGATAGAGGGAATTGATTTGGACCAGGCAGATACCATCGCACCAACCATGGGGCTTGTTATACAAATCCCACCACATAATATTTAAAGGGGAAAATAATGTCTAGCGGAGGTGAAAGGGGGCTAGGGATAATCCCTAGCCCGCGGATTCATCTATGCCATATCAACACAACTGTCGATTGGGAGGTGCTCTAGTACACAGGTCACGAGTGCCACATATCTAGGCTTAACCACCAGAGTTTTGGTGGGCATGCGACTAGGGGCAGTGACCTTGGTTAGGGGTGCACCGTTAGGGCGCGGTTATATTATCTTCTGCTATGTGACCTATAATTGTGGGATAGGGGCCAACACGCAGCCCTTAGGGGCTAGTGCTTAGCCACATCAGTGCCATATGACCCTATTTTGGAGCGCGTGCCTAGGCCCTTGGGGCTAAGTTTGATTTTGTTACACAACTGGGTTATTTGCCTATAGTTTTGGCCCAGATTGGGCATTTTTGGATATTTCTTGGCCATTTGGAGGGGGATTTGATCCAAAAAAGAGGCCAGATCTTTGTGGGAAGTTGGGATTCCTCAACTGAGCCTGAAATATATATAAACAAAACTTATTGAGCTTGATAGGGTACTTTGTATGCAGGGAATGTAAAGACGACTTGGAGTTTTTTCCCATTTCTCATGTTTTGAGGGGCAATTTGTCATGTTTTGAGAAGAGTTTATCGAGGCAAGTGTGCATCTGCACTAGGAGGTCTTGTACAGTAGATCAAAATCCTCTTTGTAACAAAAAGGATTCATTGTAAAAATAACTTGAGCATTTGAAGATCAATAAAGAGGTCCCCCGCTTGGAAGCGGGCCCGGAGACGTAGCCACATATTGGTGAACTCCATTATCAAGTTCTTGTTGTCTTTGTATCTTTATTATTGTTGTTAAATTATATTATTTGTAGCATGGTTATTTATGGATGAACTCTTTAATCATTCATTAGCATCTTGTTAATGTCAATTTGTTAATAATTCCTTCCATTTTTGGATCAAGTATTTTGGTATCAGATCTTTTGGTTGTTTTGGAAAGTTTAACAAGTGAAGGATTGGATGCTCACAAGATCCAAATATTGGAGAGGAGAAGGATCATTGGATGAATTCATTTCTAAGATAGAACAAGTTTTGAGGAAGAAAATGATGGCTTCAGAAGGAGAAACTTCTCTACAAACCAAGAAGCTCGAAGATGCATTTTTCTCCATGTCAGAAATGGTCAAAGTGTTATATCATGATTTCTTGGAGAGAAAGAAACCAGTTTTGGGAGAAATTTTAATGAAGGGAAAGGAGAATATTCAAAACCTACTCCTACACTACCTTCACCACCATCTTCTCCTTCTTCTTCAAGTTCTACTTCAAATGCTAGTTCTCATTCTACAACATCTACCATACAAAAACAAACACATAAGCATAAGTCTAATATGCCTTTGTTAAAAATTGATGTTAAGTTTGATTTTCCTTTGTATGATGGAGAACTAAATGTGGAAAATTTAGATAATTTGATAAGACAAATTGAAGTGTATTACAGGATACATAAAATCATAGATGAGGAGACTATGATCCAACTTTCTAGTCTCAAGATGGGAGGAACCGCCCTTGTGTGGTGGGAAAGTAGGACAAAACAGGATCTTAAAATTTTTGGTAAGACTCTCTCTTCATGGCTTGATTTTACATCCGCTTTATGAAAGCAATTTTATCCTTTAGCTTACTTGCAAAAAGTTATTATGTCATGGAATAACTTTAGACAGTTAAAAGGACAAACTGTTCAAAGTTATACACAGGAGTTTCAAAAAAGAGATTTATTGTTGGGAATACCATTGGATACTCAAGAGACATTGCTTAAGTATATATGTGTTTTTTATAGTTATTTACAACATACCATTCTTATGTTTAATCCAACTAGTTTAGATGAGGTGTGTGTGCAAGCGACTCATCTTGAATCTAGAGGAAATAATGTAAATGTTGATTTTGTAAAACCATTTAAACCTACTGAATGAAAATTCAAAGGAAAGGGTAAAGAGATGTTCAAAGGGAAGAAAACTAATATAGTGAAGAAAGAAAAACCTACATGCATTGATTGTAATAAATAAGGCCATAGTGAGGATCATTGTCACATCCTTCACCCAGAATTGAAACCAGCAAAGTTTAGGAATAAAGGGAAGCCAAAGACGACTACAACAACTCAAACAGATTTGGGGCCAGATTCGAGAGATGAGACCAAGGTCACAGTCATGGGAATCAAAGGTAAACATTATGAATCTAGTACAAGTTCTTTAGTTCAGTATTTAAAAGTTGATAATGAAGTTGATGAGGTTAAATGGATATAATTTTCTCATATAAGAGTAATTTCCAAACATACAAAAATTGACTCTCTATTTGGCAGTGTCTCAAAAGTAAATTTGATATCAGAGACAATTGTTAAAAAGTTGGGATTAATCACTAAACCTCATAAGAAACCATATCCTTTAGGATGGATTCATAATGATAATCAATTGTAAGTGAATAGACAATGTGTCCAAAAGTTTTCTATCAATTCACAGTTTATAGATGAGGTCGAGTTGGATGTGGTTCCACTAGATATATGTGGTATTGTATTTGGGAGTCCATATTTGTATGATAGAAAGGAAATATACTATCGTGAAGACAATAAGTATCATTTCACTAAAGTGATGGAATATCCAACAATACTGAAAGGGGGGGGGGTGAATCAGTGTTTTCTACTTTTTCTTATTAATTTCACCAATATTAAGCACACACATTAATTATTCAATTAAGAAATATATGATGAACAACAAACCTTATGAACACAATATTTTATCATGGAACCCAACAAGGAAAACCACCAATTATTTTCTCATTAATAAACTATTCTTTTACAAAACTGTTTTCAAACTACAACTTGATGGAGAGACTTTCCCCAAGTTTCTTCAGCTACGACTGAAGGGATGTTTCCACACCCCATTTACCAACTACAACTGGAAGGAGGCTATGACCCCCTAGTTTATCAGGTACCACTGAAAGGATTCGCTGACACCCTATTTACCATCTACAACTGGAAGGAGACTTTGACCCCTTGTTTAGTCATCTTCAACTGACAAGGAAGCACCAACTCCCCTTGTTCACCAGCACCAACTGGCAGAAGGCTACAACCCCCTATTTAGTTAGCTACAAATGACAAGGAAGCACCTACTCCCCTGCAGGCTCCAACCTTCCCTTGCACCACCCAACCACCCCTATTTTCACAATGTAATTCAATATCTTCTTCTCTTCATTGAATTTGACTCATGCATCCATTAACACAAGTCCTATCATATTTGACCTTTTGACTTTGACTTGTTTTCCCTTGCTCCACCATTCCACCCTTTATGCAGGTTATCACATTTATAACACTTTTATTGTACTCTGTTCAAACAACTAGAGATACTATAAATTCTTCAAGTCTTCTTAGAATCATTAATTGTTGTACTTTCTACTTGTTTTTTGCAACCTCTGCTTGTATGGCCTTCTAGTTATCTACAGTCAAAATTCATCTCTTTCTTTTTGGCTTCTAACATTTGATCTTCAATGAAACTGTTGCAGTCCAATATAGGTCTTCTATGTAAAATATTGGATTGCATAATTGTTTATCTGTCTTCTTCTTTTCTTGATTTTCAATAAGACATCGGTAGGCCCATTAGAACCAAAAGTTATTCTTCTTGAACTCTGCTTCTATTTCGATCGTATTACCTGAACTGCAGAGACACATTCTTCTCAACACTCTTCCTCATTTATATAATCTTCAAAATGGTGTGAGAGTGATACACTGTCTCCCTTTGTTTTGAACCATCACACCTCTTCGTTTAACTTAACCATAATCACTATTTTATCATTTTTACCATGAAGGATTTTCATAAATTGATCACAGTTATGGATCAATTTCATCCTTTTAACTCGATCCTGAATCTCTACACTTTATTTATAGAAATCAATTTCTACAGAGGTGCTTCCTTCAAACCATTACATGTGACCGAGTGATAGAAAACCACGAGATTTATCAAATTTAGTGACGTATTATATTATGCCTTTTAAATATCTTATTCTATATGACCAATGGTAGTGACCAAATTCTAGGCCAAATGAGTGCTTGAGCGCTTATCAATTCAATGATCACGATTTAATCCCCTGATGATATGGACGATAGTCAGGACATCTAGAACTTTGGGATTTCAACTTTTCAAATTTTCAAATAACATCGGATGGTTTATTTCATGGAACCAGATCAATGGTCATATTTGATCTTTACACTCATCCTTTCACTTCTTAATCTGACATCCAGGACTTAATCAATCATTGATATGGATGGCCACCATTTACTTCACAACTTCGTGCTTCACGTGAGTGTGATGTGTAGGCAAGGTAGTGGAGTTTGGCGGTGGAGTGCAGAGGTGGTATGGATGAGTGGTTTTTCAGTTTACTCGGAGGGGGGGGGTAGATGGTAAGTGGTAAGGAGTGAGGGGGGTCCGAGTTAACAAGAAGGTGACATATTATGAAGGCCCCACTCGGGAAAAACCACCAACTCAGACCCCCACTCACCATTAAAGGAAGAAAGGTTGGGGGGGGTCTGATATTCCCTTTCGACCATTGATCTAAGCACCAGATTATCGACCATTGATATTAGTACGCCTTTTAACACAAAGCACCAAAACTTTCATGTCACCTTCGAACTTAGGATAAAATCGTTTTATGGGTTTTTGCAATTTACCCTTTCTTCATTTTGTCACCAATCGTAGATCTATTTGGCGAGTGACCATCGATGGTCAATGTGGATTGCAGAACCACAACTTGCGAGTTATTTAATTCATCACCCAATCTCTGTTTGCGTATCAATGGTCTTGATCTGATCTGATCGTTGACTAGTCCTCCAACGATTCTTCTAAGATTCATCACGCCATCTCTTCTAAGATTTGATATTCATTCTCTCACCCTCCTGAGATTTTATCTCTGCATATCTTCATACTGTAACTTTGATTTTCATTTTCTAACTCTCCTGAGATTTAATATCTACATATCGTCCAACTGTTTGGAATCAACCATTATATGCTAACAGAATACGATTGATATCAATGACAATTCGTCATACCAACTTATCATCACATCAATGATATCGACTATTGACATCAATGACAATATATTAATGACATTATATCCAACAATATCCCCATTTTTCATTGATGGAAACATTAAAACTTCATACTGAATCTCCCCTTGAGATGTTGCATCTCTCCTCTGAAGTTATTCTCCCCCTTTGACATCAATGGCAAATGCTTGCCTCCCTTATGGTAAATCTTTGTTTGTCTGTATATTTCTGACCATAATTTAAAAATGGATAAATCCTCCTACAATCATACTTTTCCTATCATAATGAATGACTCCTTATGACTTTCATTTTTGTCTCCCTCTGATTTGGTGCCAATTGATGCATTTTTTTTTCTTTATATTTTTTTTTTTTTAGAGATTTAGGTTGGAAGAAGGATTACTCCCAACTTTTTCCTGATATATTCAAATACATATATGCTTAATTTTTTTGTGAAAATATCTGCACCTGTTCTTGTGTTGGAACATATTCCAATTTAATGTTATTATTTTCAGCCTGATCTCTTAGATAGTGGTATTTTATGGGAATGTGTTTTGATTTAGAGTGTTGAACAGGGTTCTTGGAAAGACTTATTGTGCTTGTATTATCATAGTGGATAGCAATAGGTTATTCAAATACTATTTTGATGTCTTGTAAGGTTTATTTCATCCACTCCACTTGTGTGCAACATTCTACTACTGCAATATACTCATCTTCATTGCTAGATAGTGAAATTGAGGATTGTTTCTTGCTTATCCAAGCTACCAATGATTCTCCCAAAAATAATGCTCCTCCACTTGTATTTTTCCTGTCATCTACACTACCTACCCAATCTGCATTTGAATAGGCTTTTAAAGTGAATGAATCCTTGATAGGGTACCACAAACCAAGATCTATGGTTCCTTTCAAATACCTAAAGATTCTTTTTACATCTTGAACATGTCTCTCCTTTGGTGTTGCTTGGAATCTAGCCACCATCCCAACTGCTTGCTTGACATCAGGTCTAGAAATTGTTACATAGAGTAAACTCCCAATCATTGATTTCTAGTGTTTTGGACCTACAACATTGGACTCATCTTCCTTGATTAGTTTGCATCCAACTTTCATAGGTGTATTAACAAGTTTGCAATCCTCTAACTGAAATTTTTTAGGCATATATTTAACATAATTAGACTGATGCATAAAGACTCCTCTTCTAGGTTGTATTATTTGTAGTCCTACAAAGAAATTCAGTTCACCAAGCAAAGACATTTCAAATTCTTGTTGCATCCTCCTAGAAAATTCCTTACTCATTTTTTCATCATCACTGCCAAATATAATATCATCAAAATATACTTCAACAATAATCATGTTATTACCAACAATTTTACAATAAAGATTGTTATCTGTTGATCCTCTTTTGAGGCCTTGTTTTTGTAAATAAGAATCTAGCCTTGCATACCATGCTCTGGGTGCTTGTTTTAGCCCATAGAGTGTTTTCTTTAATTTATAGAAATAGTCTCCTTTGTTTAATTTGAATCCTTATGGTTGCTCAATATAGACTTATTCTTCTAAGTTTCCTTAAAATATAGACTTTGACTTGACATCCATTTGGTACACTTAAAATTTTTTGTAGCTGGAGAAAGCTAAGAACATCCTAATTTCCTCTAATCTTGCCATAGGTGCAAAGGTTTCTTCATAGTCTACTCCTTCAACCTGAGAATACCCTTTACATATTACTCTGGCTTTGTTATTGATTACTTTCCCATTCTCATTCATTTTATTTTTATACACCCATTTAGTTCCAATGACATTTTTATTTTTTAGTCTTGGAACTAGTTCCCAAGTTTGATTTTTTTTCAATTTGGTCCAATTATTCATTCATAGCATTGACCCAGTTCTCATATTTACATGCCTCTTTGATTGATCTGGTCTCATTTTGTGACAAAAGTGTTATTTCTGTTTGATACAACAATTGTCTTCTTCTATGCACTCCATCACTCTTGTTTCCAATAATCAATTCTTCAGGATGATTCTTTTGAGTCATTCTTGAGGGTGTTTTTGTGTCTCTTCTTGGGGATTCTTCTCTTATCTCTCATTCTTGAATATATTCTTCATATTCACTAGTGTCCATATCATCCTCTTCCCTTTCTTCTTTATTCTCTTCTTCTTCTGTTGCTTGTGTACCAACTGACTCATCATCATCTTCATCTTCACTATCAAGTATAGTTTCTTGATTTTTGATCCTTATCATTTTTAGATCATCCACCTTGACATATGCACTCTCAAAAATCTTGTGTAGTCTAATATTGTATAATATGTATGCTTTATTTTAAAAAGCATATCCAAAAAAAATACCGTCATCATATTTGGCATCAAATTTTCTGATATTCTCATCAAGCCTTTTGATGTAGCACTTACTTCCAAAGACTTTGAAGTATTTTATTGATGGAGATCTTCCAAACCATATTTCATAAGGATTCTTATTACTATTAATCTTGATCTGACCTCTATTCAAAATGTATACTTCTATGCTTATAGCTACCCTCCAATATCCATCAGAAAATTTTCCTTCATTGAGCATAGTCTTTGCATCTTTTTGGACAGAGATCTCCTTCTTTTTTTTTGAGAAGGAGTTTCAATGTACCATTAAAATATGATTGAAATATTTCTGAGATAATCATCACTCAATTCTTCTTGATGTTATTATGTTGGAGATTCATCATCCACGTCACTATTATGTGCACCAGAAGCTTCTTTATCCTTGTCTAAAGAATATTCCTTATTAGAAGTTTCACCCTCCAAACTCCTATTATGAACTTCATCAATCTCAAGAGAAATGTATTCATCATCTTTCTTGTTTGGTACTTCATATTTTATTTTCCATGTCTTATTTACTCTTCTTGTCATATTGTGTGAAGAATTTCTTATTGACTATCGTTTTGATTTCCAACAGTCATGGGATTTGTGGCCATATCCACCACAACTGTAGCATCTCATAGTGTAACAATGTGTAGCAATATGTCCAACAAAATTATAGTTCCAACATCTTATATTGTTGTTCAGCCTACCAATTTGTTTTCTTCCATGATGCCTACAATCCAAGGCTTTATGACTATATTCATTACAAAAAAAACAATAACCATTAAAAACACTCTCATACTTCTTCTGATTCACCCATGAAGGTGTCTCTCTTCTAAAATTACTTTGAGTTGTATGAGTAGCTTCAGGATGTCTTCCTTGATCTGATCTTTTAAATATTGTAGTGTTGCTTTCATTCTTTGAACATGAAGGACCTGCGTCATACCTGCTTTCCATTTTTATAAATGAAAGACTTGCATCAGGCCTGTCTTCACCCTTTACAAATGAAGGACTTGCATCAGGTTTCTTAGGATTACTAATTTCTTCCTTGTTGTATCCAAGACCGAATTTGTCATTTGGTGATCTCTGACTATTCGATATCTCATCTAAGATCATAGATTTATTCAAGAACTTGACTTGGGTGTTTGACTTCTCAACCTTATTTCTAAGATTCAAAACTTCTTCTTCCAGCTTATGACATGATTCTTCCCTTTTTTTCAATTGGTTCCTCACTATCTCCTCTCTTCTTTTGGTTTCTTCAAGTTGGATCTTTAGATTGAGATTGCTTTCTCTTAGTTCTTTTAGATCTACAAGGATTCTGCTAATTTCATCATCTTCCTTCTTTTCTTCTTTTACTTGACTGATTTCATCCTTTAATTTATCAATCTCTTCTTCTTTTTCTTCTAGCTAAATATTTTTCTCAGATATGATTTTTTCATTGTCTTTGAGCATTTCCTTTATTTCCAAGAAATGATTTTGACTCTTTTCAATAAATTATTTAATGTAGTCATGAAGAAAACTATAGTCTGGATAATCATGGTCATAGTGGTATTCATAAAGACTCCAATCAACTTTTTGTTTGACCTTAGATAGTTCTTCTTCTATTTCGTTCATGGGATAAATGCTAACAAAACATTCTTATATTGTATCTAAATCTTCTTCTTTACTTGCAGGGGAGATTTTAATATCAACATTATTGCAATCAGAAGATTGTGGAGAGTCTTTACCTTTATTGATGGTTAAGTCTTCTCTTTTGATTTGATACATCTTCATGGGAGGATGAGCAGATTCTTTGGAGGTATCATCAAAACACATGTCATATTCAACATCAATCTGAGTAATAGGACTTGAACCTTTAACTATGTGTACTTGTTCATATTCAAGGCGAAATTCGTTTGAAGAAATTATTTGTAGACTGAGAACTTTATCAATGGCTTCATTCCCTTTCTTGACTTTTTCAATAGTCTTAAGTTGATCCTTTAGTTGTTTACACATTTGTTTATATTTTCTCAGATCATCCAGAGCACACTCAAGCTCATCTTCGAGATTGACTTTTGCTTCAATGTCTGAGTATTCTTCAAAAGAATATTCATCACTAGAATTTTTGTAGACTGATCTTTGTTCTGATTGAAATGTTTTATTAGACTTTTCTTCTGAGTAGAGGTCTTTCATCTTGTCCCAAAGTTCCTTTGCGGAATTATATTCACCTATCTTCTCTTTGACATCATCAGGTAGTCCATCAAGGATTGTATTCATTGCTACTAAGTTACTTTTGTTGTCTTTGTTTTGAGTTGGATTCCTTACTCTGCTTGGTGGGAAGTAATAAATGATCATTGAATTCCATACATCATGTTTGAATTCCTTCAGATGACATTCCATTATTTTACTCCAAAATATGTATTCTTCTCCTCCAAGTATTTGAGTTCCACTCTCAATGTAAATATTTTTTCCATCCATGTGTGCTTAATTTGATCTTCCTTTCAATTTGTTAGATTGTTCTTAAAGGAACCTCGCTCTGATACCAATTGATGGAATATCTAGAAATACTGAGAGGGGGGGGTGAATCAGTATTACCTACTTTTTCTTATTAATTTGACCAATATTAATCACAGACATTAATTATTCGATTAAGAAATACTTGATGAACAACGAACCTTATGAACACACTATTTTATTGTGGAACCCAACAGGGAAAACCACCAATTCTTTTCTCATTAATAAAATATTCTTTTACAAAATTGTTTTCAAGATAAAACTTGATGGAGAGACTTTCTCCAAGTTTCTTTAGCTACAACTAAAGGGATGTTGTCACACCCCATTTACTAGATACAACTGGAAGGAGGCTATGACCCCCTAGTTTATCAGCTACCACTAAAAGGATGATCTGACACCCTATTTACTAGCTACAACTGGAAGGAGACTTTGACCCCCTTGTTTAGTCAGCTTCAACTGAAAAGGAAGCACCAACTCCCCTTGTTCACCAGTACCAACTAGTAGGAGGCTACAACCCCCTATTTAGTCAGCTACAACTGACAAGGAAGCACCTACTCCCCTGCAAACTCCAACCTTCCCTTGCACCACCCAACCACCCTTATTTTCACAATGTAATTCAATATCTTCTTATCTTCATTGAATTTGACTCATGCAACCATTAACACAAATCCTATCATATTTGACCTTTTGACTTCGACTTGTTTTCCCTTGCTCCATAGTTCCACCCTTTATGCAGGTTATAAAATTTATAACACTTTTACTGTACTATGTTCAAACAACCATAGATACTATAAATTCTTCAAGTCTTCTTAGAATAATTAATTGTTGTACTTTCTACTTGTCTGCTACAACCTTTGCTTGTATGGTATTTTGGTTATCTGCATTCAAACTTCATCTCTTGCTCTTTGGCTTCTGTCATTTAATCTTCAATGAAATTGTTGCAGTCCAATAAATTTATTCTATGTCAAATACTATATTGCATAATTGTTGCTATGTATTCTTCTTTTCTTGATCTTCAATAAGACACCGATGGGCCCATTAGAACCAACAGTTCTTCTTATTGAATTATTCTTTTGTTTTGATCTTATTATATTAACTATAGAGACACATTCTTCTCAACACTCTTCCTCGTTTATATAATATTCAAAATGGTGTGAGAGTGATACACTGTGTCCCTTTGTTTTGAACCATCACACCTCTTCATTTAACTTAACCATAATCATTGTTTTATCATTTTTACCATGAAGTATTTTCATAAATTGATCACAGTTATGGATCAATTTCATCCTTTTAACTTGATATTGAATCTCTGTAATTTATTTACAGAAATTGAGTTCTCCAAAGGCGCTTCCTTTAAACCATTACATGTGATCGAGTGATACAAAACCACGGGTTTTATCAACTTTAGCGACGTATTATATTTTTCCTTTTAAATATCTTATTCTATATCACCAATGGAAGTGACCAGATGCTAGGCCAAATGAGTGCTTGAGTGCTTATCAATTCAATGGTCATGATTTAATGCCCTAATGAGATGGACGAAAGTTGAGAAATCGGGAACTTCGGGATTTCAAATTTTCAGATTTAAAATTAGATCAGACAATTTATTTCATGGAACCATATCAATGGTCATATTTGATCCTTACACTCATCCTTTCACTGCTTAATCCGATGGCTAGGACTTAATCAAGAATTGATATGGATGGCCACCATTTACTTCACAAATCCATGCTTCGTGTGAGTGTGACATGTAGGAAGGGTCGTGGAGTGTGGCGGTGGAGCACGGAGGTGGTATGGATGAGTGATTAGGTGGTTTACTCAAAGGGGGGGGTAGGCTGTAAGTGATAAGGAGTGAGGGGGGTCTGAGTTAAGAGGAAGGCGACATGTTATGAGGGCACCGCTCGGGAAAAACTACCAACTCGGAACCCCCCCACCGTTAAAGGCATAAAGGTCAGTGGGGTCTAATATTCCCTGTCGACCGTAGATCTGAGCGCCTGATTATCATTTGCTGATATTAGCGCACCCTTTAAAAAAAAGCACCAAAACTGTCATGTCACTGCCGAACTTAGGATAAAAGCATTTTATGGGTTTTTTCAATTTACCCTTTCTTCATTTTGTCACCAACCATAGATCTATTTGGCGAGTGACCATCGACGGTCAATGTGGATTGTAGAACCACAACTTGCGAGTGATTTAATTCATAACCCAAGCTCCATGTGTGTATCAACAGTCTTGATATGATCTGATCATTGACTAGTCCTCCAACGATTCTTCTGAGATTCATCATGCCATCTCTTCTAAGATTTGATCTTCATTCACTCACCCTCCTAAGATTTTATCTGTGCATATCGTCATACTGTAACTTTGATTTTCATTTGCTAACTCTCCTGAGATTTAATATATGCATATCGTCCAACTATTTGACATCAACCATTATATGCTAACAGAATACTATTGATATCAATGACAATTCGTAAGACTAACTTATCTTCACATAAATGATCTTGATTGTTGACATCAATGACAATATATTAATGACACTATATCCAACATAAAGATGGAAAATAATATATTGTAAGGACTCATCAAAAGAAATTGAATCTATCTCTAATCAACTCAGGGCAATTGAAGAGAATTGTAAATGTTAGTAAGAGATATTTACTAATGGTTGTAAAAGCTAAAGACACTGTTGAAATTGATACTTTCAAAGATTGTGATACAAAATTGAAAGATGATTTAGTTAGAATTGTTTCTAACTATGATGATATATTTCAAGTTCCGAAAGGATTACCCCCAAAGAGACAAGTTGAACATGAGATATAGTTGCAACAGGATGTTCCCCTTCCTAACATTGGAATGTATAGGTCATCAGACCAAGTGCTTCTCTATGTGGGTCACCTATCATCCTGGTGCCAAAGAAAGATGGCACATGGCGCATGTGCGTGGATTGTCGAGCCTTGAACAAGATCACAGTAAAAAATTGTTACCCTTTGCCTCACATTGATGATTTATTAGATCAATTGAAACATGTGGTTTATTTTACTAAGTTAGACTTAAGAAGTGGTTACCATCAGATCAATGTTGTTGAACAGGATATATGGAAAACTTCTTTTAAAACAAAAGGTATTATTTGAATGGTTAGTGATGCCATTTGGGCTTACTAATGCACTTTCCACTTTTATGCGGGTAATGAACGATGTTTTCAGACCATTCATTGATGAGTTTGTAATAGTCTACTTAGATTATATTACTATTTTCAGTAGGACCAGGGAAAAGCATGTCCAACATGTTAGGCAGATAATTTCAGTGTTGCAGAGAGAGAATTTTTTTGTAAATTTGTCAAAGTGTGAATTTGGAAAAACATCTCTTGTATATTCGGGTTACATTATTGGGGGTGGAGAGCTTAATATTGATCCCTCTAGAGTTGAGTTCATTGTAAATTGGCCAAAGCCTAAAAATGTAACTAAAGTAAGAAGATTCATGGAGGTAACATAGTATTGGAGGAAGTTTATTGCAAACTTCTCTCTGATTGAAACACCTTTACATGCATTGACAAGTGTAAAAAGAGGATTCCAGTGGGGAGGAAGCCAACAAAAGGATTTCAATAATTTGAAAGTAAAGATTAGTACAACTTCTATTATGGCATTTCCAGATCTCCAACATTCTTTTGAAATTGAAACCGATGCAAGTGACTATGCCATGGGGGCAGTGATGATGCAGCATCGAAATCCCATATGCTATCAATCTGAGACCTTCACTACAGCAGTAATTAACTATCCAACCTATGATAAAGAATTGTATGCTCTAGTACAAAGTGTTAAAAAGTGGAAACATTACTTAATGGGAAAATAAACAATAATACATATTGATCATCAACCATTGCAGTATCTTCAATGACACACTAAGCTACAACAATCAAGGCATTTTATATGGATGGGTTTTTGTAGAAATTCCATTCGGTCATCAGATATAAAAAGGGAATTCATAATAAATTTGATGATATGTTATCTAGGCCTCCTAGTACAATTGCTACAATCCTTAAGCACAATTCAATTACTCATGAAAGTTACATTGAACAATATGTTGAGGACAAATATTTTAAGGAAGTATATGCAACTTTAAGTCATGGTAAAAGAGAAGAAGAATTGAATTATCATATTAAAGACACAATTTTGTATCATTTGGGAAAATTATGTATTCCAGAAAATGAAAGAGTCCATGTAATCAGGGAGGCACATACTTATCTTATAGCAGGAAATTTTGGTGTAGACAAAACAATTGCTCAGTTACAAAGATTTTGTTATTGGCCTCGAATGCATGAAAATGTGTCGAAGTATGTAAAGGGATGTACTATGTTTGAAATAAGAAAACCAAGTAACAGAAAGCTAGGATTGTACACTCCACTTCATATTCCTTCTAGACCATGGGAAAGTGTATCTATGGATTTTGTGGGGGGATTTTCTATGTCTAGAAAAGCTCATGATTACATGTATGTAGTTGTGGATAGATTCAACAATATGTGTGTTCTAATTCCTTGTAAAAAATAATTCACAGATGAATAAACAGATCAAATTTTCTTTGAGAATGTATGGGTTCATTTTGGGTTACCTACTTCTATTGTATCTGATCGAGACTCCAGGTTCCTGGGGAAATTTTGGTCAAGCTTGTGGAAACTTATGGACATGAGGTTAAAGAAGATCACAACATTTCATCCATATATGGACGGGAAGACAGTGGTGGTAAACAGAACAGTAGTGCATCTACTTCGGGCATATTGCAATAAACATTCTAAGATTTGGGATAAATATTTGTGTTATGTGCAACATGCGTATAATCGAGCCAAACATTCTTCTACTCAGAGATATCCATTTGAAACATGTTTGGGGTACTTGCCAAAATATCCTTTGGATTTTGTCTTTGGGAAATACATTGCAACAAAAGGAAACGATGATGTGGACAGGGCTACAAAGTTCATTGAACGGATCCAATTGATTAATCAGGCAGTATGATAATAGTTGGAGAAAAGCCAAGCCAAGTACAAGGTGAGGCATGATATGCATCAAGTTGATCATTAGTTCAAAGTAGGAGATCAAGTCTGGTTATACATCAACAAGGAAAGGATGGAAGGAGAAGGTAAAATGCTTAAACCAATTTGTTATGGTCCTTTCAAAATTTTAGATAAGATTGGTACTAATGATTTACGATTATAATTGCCTCCATATATGAAAATGTATTCAGTTGTAAATGTGGAAAAATTGAGATTGTATAAGCCTCCTATGATCGAGGATCAAGGAGAGAATGTTCATATTTCTACCATAGAATATTTTTCTCCTGAATATATGAATGAGTTGCAGGAAGACACCATTTTGGAAAAAAGAGTTTGTACTTCTCGTAGGGGTGATGTGGAGTATCTTTGAGTGGGATTAAAGGGAACAAATCCAATTCAGGCCAAGTGGATGGAGACCAAAAAGGTGAGGACACAGTATCCTCACTTATTTACCAACTGATACCAGAATTTTGGTGGTCCAAAATCTTCCAAGTGGGGAGGAATGATCAAGGAGGATCCCCAGATCTAGAAAATGCTCAAAACTAAAATTTCTCATAATCAGATGAAACCAATTTCATTGCGACCGGCTCTCCATGCTGATTTCAGCCATATATTTACTTCCTCAAATAGACATTGTACGCAATATTTATCGCACTCTCATCGTTTTCCCAAACAGGTAAAAAAGTCAACAGGTCAACTGGAAAGAAGTCAACGCTGACATCAGCATCGTGACACATGGTAGAGAAGCACCATGTTGACTAGGAAGGTGGTAGGTGTGAAACAATCAGGTGTTGACAAGTGGCACATTCTAGGGAAAATTAAACAATGCCATGTGGACTAGTCATGGGCTGCCACGTGGCACCCCACCATTCGTTGGCATGGTAAAAGGGGTTGTTGCACTATGAGGGATTTGAACACATGATCTCTTGGAAGGGGGAAGTGATTTGGACCAGGCCGATATCATCATGCCAACCATGGGGCTTGTTATACAAATCCCATCGCATAATATTTAAAGGGGAAAATAATGTATAGCGGAGGTGAAAGGGGGTTGGGGCTAAGCCCCAACCCGTAGAGTCATCTATGCCATATCACCATAGATGTCGATCAAGGGGCACTCCACTACAAAGGGTGCATGTGCCACAGATCCAGGCCTAACCATTGAAGTTTTGGTGTGCATGCGACTAGGGGCAATGACCTTGGTTAGGGGCGCACCGTTAGGGCACGGTCATATTATATTCTGCCATGTGACCTATGATTGCAGGCTAGGGGCCAGTGTGCATCCCTTAGGGGCTAGATATTGGCCACATCAGTGTCATATGACACTATTTTGAAGCATGCACCCAGGACATTGGGGCTAAGTTTGATTTTGTTACACAGTTGGGTTATTTGCTTATAGTTTTGGCCCAAATTGGGCGTTTTTTGAGATTTCTTGGCCATTTGGAGGGGGATTTGATCCCAAAAAGAGACCATATCTTTGTGGAAAGTTGGTCTTCCTCAACTGATCTGAAAAACTCTATAAAATAGGCTTATTAATCTTGAGAGGGTACTTTGTATGCAGGGAATGTAAAGAAGAGTTGGAGTTTTTTCCCATTTCTCATGTTTTGAGGGGCATTTTGTCATGTTTTGAGAGGAGTTTGTTGAGGCATGTGTGCATATGCACAAGGAGGTATTGTAGAGTAGATCAAAAGCCTATTTGTAACAACAAGGATCAATTATAAAGAGAACTTGAGAATTTGAATATCAATAAAGAGGTCCTCCATTTGGAAGCGGGCTCGAAGACGTAGCCACATATTGGTGAACTCTGTTATCAAGTTCTTGTTGTCTTTGTCTCTTTATTACTGAGGTTAACGTGTCTTATTTGCAGCATGGTTATTAATGGATGAAGACTTTAATCATTCACGAGCATCTTGTTAATGTCAATTTGTTAATAATTCCTTCCATTTTTGGTTCAGTACCCTAGAATGGATAAATATCTACAGCATGAAGGCTTCATAAAAGGAAGTGAAGAAAACAACCTCTACATCTAGAAACATCAAAGAAACCAAAGAATTTTTATTTCTCAAAATAAGTATATCATAGAAATGCTAAAGATGTTCGGAATGGAAGATTGCAAACTAGTTACCACTCCTATGCAAACCAATTGCAAGTTGAGGAAAGATGATGATTCAAAGCCTACAGACTAGATGCAATACATGTCGATGATTGATAGCTTACTATATGTGACAACATCAATACCAGATGTAATGCAAGAATTTGGACAGGTGGTGAGATTTCAAGCAACACCAAAGGAATCACATGTATTAGTAGTGAAGAGGTTTTTCAGACATCTCAAAGGAACATAAGAGTTTGGATTATGGTATCCAAAAGGAAAGGATCTATCATTTATTACCTACACATATGCATATTGGGAAAGTTGCATTGATGACCGACGAAGCACTAGTGGAGCAACATTCCACTTGGGTGAGTGTTTAGTATCTTGGCTAAGAAAGAAACAATCATCAATATCTTTATCTATAGCCGAGGAATAGTATATTGCAGCAGTAAGATGTTGTACACAGGTTCTATGGATGAAACAAACTTTGAAAGATATATAGGTTGAGTATGATGAGCCCATTCCAATATATTGTGATAATACAAGTTCCATCAATATCTTAAAGAACCTAGTGATGCACTCCAAGACGAAGAACATTCCAATCAAGAATAACTTTCTACGGGAACAGGTTGCAGAGAAGAACATCAAAGTTGATTATGTGGGCACAACAGAACAAGTGGCAGACATATTTACAAAAACTCTTCCATGAGAAGCCTTTGAGTATCTTCATTAGAGACTCGGAGTAACTTCTACTCCAAAATGAATGTTTTTGAATGTTTATCTTATATGTAATGACTTAAATGAGGAAGCACAATAAAGAGGACAACTCAGGTTGGGGGATCGGTTTCAGGAAGAGTTCAGTCGGGAGAGTATCCCCAAGGACAGTTCATTTAGGGGGAGAAGACCCGAATGGAAAGATACATTGGCCATTGATGAAAAAGGGGAAGAGATTTATCAGATGCAAAGGTAAATTCTTGGAGAAAGAGCACAGAGGCATGGTTCCAGGGGGAGCATGAGTGATATGACTTCAATATTACATCAGAGTGTTTCCATCAATGCCAAAGGGGGATATTTTTCATTATTTGGGTTGTTTTCCATTGATTTCAACCCTTGAAGAAAGTCTGGTAGCGAATTATGATAGCACAAAGGTTTGGGTAATGGACCCAAGTTTGTTTGATGTATAATGGTATGATTTTTAATATATTTGAAGGTAAGACTATTCTATATGGATATTACATGTCATTCCATTTCCAGTGGTATGTGGAATGTCACATAACTCCTCACAGTTAGAGATTTATGTCCATGTGAAGTTGGAGAACCCTCATGAGTCATCTAGAAGCCCCAAAAGGTCAAAGTAGTCAAAGTAGTTGCAAAGAAGAAACCATTAAAATAATAAAATGAAGTGATGAGTGTACTATAATTCAAAGTGGATACAAAATAAATTATTTAAATAATAAAGTTAAAATGGAGAAATTACTAAGTGGACAAGTGGTTAGAAGTAGGTTAGCCCTAAAATAAGGAAAGTGGTTTAAGAGATTTTAGAAGGTAAATAATAAAGTGAAGTGATGAGTGTACTATAATTCAAAGTGGATACAAACTAAATTATTTAAATAATAAATATAATGGAGAAATCACTAAGTGGACAAGTGGTTAGAAGTGGGTTAACCCTAAAATAAGGAAAGTGGGTTAACATGGTTAAAAGGTAACCCCTTGAGGAAGCTACATGAAAGTATAAATAAGAGGAAAGGCTATCTCATTTTAATCACACTTCAGAATATTGAATATATACAAGTGACTGAGGTAACCAAAGGATATCTAAGCCAAATTTCAGAGGGAAGCTGAAGTAAAGAAGGCTGAATTTCAAGGGAGGATAAATTCTTTTGATGATGCTTTATAAGGTATGTTATTTATAGGTCATTTCACTATTTTCACAATAACATTTTTTCTAGAATTATTCAGACCATGAAATTGGGAGGTTGTTGAGGAAAAATATCCAAGTAGTTGTGATAAACATTTCATCTTGTGGGTTCTTGTATTTTTGGAGTTACACTTTGTGGAAAATAGGGTTTGTGGCTAGTCATGAAACTAGTCTAAAACAGGTGTTTCGGGTATAAATGTCATAACTTATTCATAATAGATCCAAATTCAGTAAGACAAAATGTATTATTTATATTACAATCTGCAGTATTTTGTGTACCATTTTCAGATCCATACAACAATTATTATGTGCGGTGAATGCTCTACAATTTCTCTCTCTAGAATAAGACAGAATTCAACAAAGTATGCCATTTTTTCTATAACTCTTTTTCTGAGAGGTTCCAAGTAGTGAAACCTAGATAAATTTCATAAATGACAATGAATAATATTGTGTACTATTTTTAGATATTCATTCATTACAGGTACATAGTTATGATTATTTCAAGTTCGGGTTGTTGACTAATCCAAAGTTAGTCATGTGAGACTAAAGTAAAGTTTGATGAAAATGCTAGTCTCTTGTTGTTAAAGTTACGGAAGGTTTGCAGGTATGTTATCATATACACCAGGTCTATTACAGAGTTACAAATCAGATTTGGATGATGAAATTGATGATGGATTTTGGTTGAGGTACATGTTGGGTACATGGTTGAGACAAGTAGTTGATGAGTTGGCACATACATGAGGTGTATATTCGATAATGTTGGTACATCTTGATAAGTCATATTTTATGTGTATTTGATGCATGATTGGTACATATTTGTTGCATGGTTGATGCACTTGTTGATGGTACAGGTTGGTTCATGGTTGATGCACTTGTTTATGGTATAGGTTGATTAGAGGTTGTTTGGACGGGTTATTGTGACGGGTTATTTGTACAGGTTTGGTGCATGATTGATGTGTTTGTTTATGGTACAGGTTGAGGTACAGGTTGATGTATGGTACATGTTGGAATGGGTTATCGGTACAGGTTGTTACAGGTTGATTGGTACAGGTTTACAGCAGTATATCTCACAATGATAGTGTGACAGTGGTTCCATCATTCTACTTCTACACCAGAGAAGTTGGATGGGGAAAGGACAGGTGGTTGTAGCCACCTTCCGTTTGTAGCCAGAGAACATAGCGGGTTTTAGTCTCCTTCTGGTTGTATAAAAATAATTGGGGAGTTGGAGCTTCCCTCAGGTTGTAGCCTGAGAAACTAGGGGGTTTTAGCCTCCTTATGGTTGTATCCAGAGAGTTGGGGAGTTGGAGATTCCTTCAGGTTGTAGCCTTAGAAACTAGGGGGTTGGAGCCTCATTCCAGTTGTATATGGAAAACAAAGGAAGTTGGTGCTTCCAATGAATGTAATTCTTAAATACATATAATAAAAATAATTATGTGGTTTTCTCCCGCTTTGGGTTTCCACGTAAAAACAATGGTGTAATGTGTATGTGTATGATTACCCATTTGTTCATTGTTTATTTACTCTGCAACTATTGGATGATAATGTTATATTGATATAACACTTTCATTTTGTGGTTAAAAAGGATTATTACTCTATTACTGATACACCCCCCCCCCCTCTCAATAATCCAACAAAAGTAAGGGAAAATATGATTACCTAAAGTTGTCATACTTGTACAACCTAGTAATATCATCAACAATTCCAATTGCAAGAACATGTTGAGAAACATTTGGATCCTTGATTACAACTTGGTGGTGAAAACTCTATGGTTTTACCTTCGCCTGAATGAGTGATTTGATATAATGATAGAAGGTTATAGGAAATACTTTGAACACATAATACATCATTGAAATGACCATTATCTACCTGAATATTTCCAGATCCTACAACACTAAGATATCTATCATCACCCGCAAATATTTTCTTGGTGTTACATTCATTTAGAGTAGAAAATATCGATTTGTCCTTATCCATATGATAAGATGCTCCAGAATCAATAATCCACTCATCAGAAGAAGAAATAGAAGTTGCATTGAAGGATAAACCAAAAGCATAAAGTGCATGTCCATGAGAACAAGAAGAAGTAGTAGTATCAATATTGATGTTGTGATTCTTCATCGCTTCTTCTAAAGTTTTCATCTTCTTGAAACATTTGGACTCATCATCATCATCTTTCCCAAAAAAGTTGCAATGTTTGTCAGTCTTCTTATTTTTAGATTTTTCTCCTTTGTCACCATTAAGAGATAAAACTGTCTGAGTGGGTTTGGGACCCTTTTTTCACTGCTTGTTGTGATGAGGATGTTATTTCTTGGGATTCTTGGGATTATCTTTTTGTTGAGAGACTAAGGATTTGTTGGAGGAACCTACAGTGCTAATCACTCTTAGTTGTACACGATTATATTTCTCTCTAATCAAAGAATCACAAAAGGACTCAAGAATGGGTTTTTGATATTTTTTCCCTAGAGCCTATCTAATGGCATAAAAGGTATATGCAAACATAGAATATGCACTAACTAGCTTAGAAAGAATAATATAAATGCAATGCTCTTTCTCCAACTTTAGGTTACACTCTTCATATAAAATTATAAGTATTTTAAGCTTAGATATATAGTCTTCAATGCAAGAAAATTTATTTGGAATTAAAGTAAGTATTCGATTTTCTAACTGATGTGCTCGAATAACATTATGTTTACCAAACACGTATTCAAGTTTTTCCCAAGCTTCATCGGAGTCATCAATTTCTTGAAGGTGGAACCTTAAATCAGGAGTGATGGACATTCCGATCAGTTCATTTGAATCTTCATTCATATTATTCCATTTGACTTTATTTTCATCATAAGTAAGTTATTTTTTATTTCCCAAGGTAATATGGTACATACCTTTACTTTTTAATAAATCCTCCATAAGGGATTTCCATTGGAATTAGTTGGTTTTGGTAAGAAAAATATCACTGGAAGAATCCATATTAAATATGCAGATAATATGGATTTAAAAACTGAAACTAATGATTTGGATGGAAATATCTCAAAAATTAGGTAATTTAAAAAAAAAATGGCACTGAAAATGGACTTCGGAAGTGAAAGTTATGCCCTTTTAAAAAAAGGCATAAAGAATAACCAAAGATCCATGTGGAAAGAAGAAGTTGTTCCACGTGATGATACCCCTCCAAATAACCTCACTTTTACAAATAAGTTTATTTATGAAGTGACCCACTTTTATAAAAAGAAGCGGGGATCACTTTTACAATGAAGTTACTTTATAAAAGAAAGTTGCATGCAAAATAATGATGTTAAAATAAAATATTGCAGCTACTTATAATGATTCACTTTTATAATTGAAGTGAAATACACTTTACAATGGATGCATGAACTTATTATTTTTTCAAAAAAAGTAACAAAAAGAGAGACTTGAACTTAATAAGGCAACTTTTAACCAAGTGATCTAGAAAAACATATAGTATTGTTTAGACAGAGGATTGTGGTTGTTGTTTTTGTGGTGGTGGTGGTGGTGGTGGTGGAATATGGCCTTGGAGAGAATGCTCATAAAAAACTCTTTTCACACAAGAAAAAAATTTCTCTTCTCAATGAAAACAAGTGTTAGATCTCGGTTAGATTACCCGAAAAATGCACCTTTTCCGATTTGTTTCTCATTTGTCAAGATTGCACAGGGCTAGGGAAAAGCGAATGTGTATATCCAAAAGAGTAGCAACCCAGGAAAAAAAATAAAAAACCAAAATAATACTCTGTAAAAATTTAAAAAGGGTGTATTCAGGCTTTATCCCTCTGGATCTAACTGAAATGGTTGTATATTGGGAAAATGGAAAAAATTTCGTGTGAAAAAAAATCATTCTTGAATGAAATGAGCGCTTCAGATGTAATGGAACATTCCTCTCTTCCCATAAATGTACGGAAAATGGAAGAAAAAATATATTAGGAAACTCAGATTCACGATCTCGATCTACAACAGGAGCGGGTCTTCAAAATGGCTATGATACCATGTTCGACAACACAGATATTCCATAAAAGGATGAACACCTTTATTAAACACTCACACAACTATATCAAATATCAACAAACTGATGTTTTTACATGTTAAAAACCCTACGAGGAAACATCCAAAGCCCCAACTAATGCAACCACTTGGAGCAATTTATTAATGCAAAAGAAAAAGATTACAGAGAGATTTTACAAGAGAGTTTCTCACAATCGATCAATGACAAATGACCCTCCATGATATTTAAATAGATATCATGGACCAATTGGGTGTTAACCCATGGATCAATATAGTCATTAAGATCAAGGAGAATATGAATCGTTGGATCACTCTATGTCGGGAACATATTGTGACCATCATATTTTCTAACTACAAATGCATACTAATGCATACTAAAGAAACACACTTTTACCTAATGACACGTTATACCAAGTAGATATTAACTAACTCCTAAGTTTCTAAATATCCTAACATCTCTAGAGTTCTGATCTTGTTGTCCCATACACAATGAATTAAAATTTTGAGTGTTAATTTATGCCCATCTAAAATTCAAGCCACTCCAATTCCTTGTAATTTGCGTGGATGATCATTTTTAGGTTTGGAGTTATCCAATTGGTTTCTTACCCATTCATTGTTCTCTTTGGTTACTTTTAGCCAACATGATTTTATGTATTGACTTTTCTTAGCATAGTGAACTTGGCTAATTTTTTCTTTTGAGTTATTTCCTTTCAACACCCTTAGTTTAATTTTTGGTATTTTGGCTAAGCAACTCATTTTCACCATTCAGGCAATATTTCAAGGAAGATTTTACCTTTTATCTTGCAGCTTACCTTATCCAAGTTTCCTCTTATACAAAGTAACAAGAGATATTCTTTCAGACTGTCTAGAAGCACACTTTAACATTTTGGAAAACACTATTATTTAAATCTTTCTATTGATATCTATTTTAAAATATTTCTCGGGAATCAATCATTTTATTCACCAATTCAGTGGCTGATTGAAAATTTAATCTTATTCCCATCAATCATGAGGATTTCAGACATGATATTTTCTTGGAAAGTATCTCTCTATCCTTTTGATTTATTTTTTTTATTTCAAGTCACGCATTCAAGTTACAGGATTGGGTAATATGATTTTATCATGCATGAGTACTACATTTGTTTCTCATCATGTTGAAATCATTCAAATGCTTGGGGGTTGTAAATACTTGGGTGTAAATGTCAATGCAAATTCTAAGGTTTTAAATTACAATTTTTCAACATTTTTTTTCATCTTAGCCATGATAATAAGTTCCAATATGTGAATTTCTTGTGGTTTGTAACTCGTTAATCTATTGGGATCACACTCTTCATCATTCCTTGAACCTAAAAAAACAGTTTATTCATAACTTGGAAAGATAAACATGTTTGGGTTATGTCAGAATATCATTTAATTGATCCCTCTTACTTGTGAGATTGTTGATTTTATTTTTTGAATTATATGTCTCAATCTTTTGAACGAAAAACCTATCTAGTAGAGATACAAGATACACACTCTTATTTTTCATTTATTTTTCTCCATATTCTATGCCATATGTAAGCTTGAGGAAGTCAAATTTATGGTTTCATTGCTTGGAACAATCTTGGGAACTTGAGTATATCAACTTCATGGATCTTCTCATCACAACAAACATCAACTTATCACCTATTAGAAATTAGATCTTAATCACTTCAATTCAATTTTGATTTCTAATGATATTTGTCATTCATGATGGGGGAGCCAAACCATCTAAATTGTGATCTGATATTACTTGAACCTTTCCAGTGAGTATTAATTGCTACCACTTCCATAACGATTTCCTATTGCCTCTCACAAGGTTGAATATGATCATACAAATGTTTCACCTTGTTATTGTTAATGACAAGAGGAAATAAATGACTTGGATTGCAAGGTTCTTGATTTTGAATTAGATTTTTATTTATCTTGAATAAGATAATATATCCAGGGATTCAAATCTTTCAACAATCAATGGCATTGAGTCTCGTGCTGTAGAGAAAATTATAGGAAAACACATAATAACTATTTCTCAGGAAGAAGGTTGTGATATTTTACTAAATAGACAGAAGATGAATACTTGATGACTGCGTTGAAATTTGCATAAGTTTATGACAACCAATATAGTTCAATTTTACATTATCTTAGCATACTTTTCTTAGGATTAATTTAAATTTCGTCTTTATTTTTTATTTTTAGTCTAATTTTATTTCAATAAATCATTCAATTAGAGGAAGAGTTCTTCCCAAACTATCTAATAGTTGATCATGCCATTCTCTTTTGTTACGTAGTTTGGGAAATGGCTTGTGCAACTAACAACTCAGGATTTTTTCTCTTTATTGAAGGCGACTTAGGGAAGTGTTCATAGAAACTTGGTTTCTCAAATTCCTTTCTAACATTTTTTAATCAACCAATATTGTCATCAACTCAATAGTTGATCAGAAATATAGTCTCATTCATGTACTCCCATGTTGGTTTATGATCTAGTTGATATTTGGATTCATTTTCATGATTATTTTTTACGACCTCCATAACTATAATATATATTATTTTCCTTATCAGATTGAATCATTTAAATCTTTCAGATTAATAATGTATTTTATGGAAAAGAGGATTTGATTTTTTGGTGAGGAATATTAAATGAAATTTGTGTTGTTAAAAAATTGATTATTTTCAAGTATGCAAAGACTTTCTCATGTCAATAAATAATGAGAGCTTTTGGGTTTGTGGAATGCTTCATGTAATTGAATTTTTGAAAATATGTTTTGACTAAACTTCTCCATTAACCCGTTTTTCCAGGTTCCCAAAATATTTTTCTTGTTTCACTAAATAGCAATTGGATTAGAGAATTGTGTTGCGAATTCTTTTCACTAGATTATCAATCCTTGTAATCTTGCTTGTTCTTCATTTTAGATATTACCCTGGAAATATTTATATTGGGATTGATGTTGAATGGTGAAAATTGTTTGACTAATTCTTTCACTTGGATTACTTTCCAATATTTCACTGAAAACACTTTCATTGTTGCTTCCCCAGATTTATTACTTATTGATGGGTTCTCTTCTTATTTTTCAACAGGTTTCATTTTATTTTGATGACTGACATTTTCAATTTACGACTTCTCTTAGTTTAGTTTTATTTTCATGTTTTAGCTTTAGTTTTAGCACTGTATTTCTACTTGTACATATTTATTCCATCCTTTAATTTGAATGCCGGTATGTTTTTTGATTTGATTTGATTTCTTAGTCTACCTTGAGGATTACTCTTTAAATTTGAGTTAGGGGTTGGTCCAATTCTAGTCACATACTAAAGAAATTTTTACAAGTAATGAAATGCATGGGCTACTCTATCTGGATAAACATTCATGAAGTTCTTATCTGTGAGTATGGATTGATGGTTATGGTGGAACACATGTGCCTATTAATCATACCATGATAATCCATAAGTATAGGAAAGTATCTATCTACTCTTTTCTTTGAGCTCCATCCATTTCATATTAATAAGATGGCTAGTACTGTGACCATTTTTTTGGGAGACCTATGGGTTAAAATAAAATGTATAACATCTAATTATAAAATCAAAGAAACTATTGTATCACTCTGCTTGCTTCACACCCTGTTTGCATATGCATATCTATATATAGATCTAAAAGGGAGAGCATATTTTGAAATAAAATGGTAGTTGAAAGAACAAATTAATAGTGTGGGAAGTACAAGTAAACCCGTCAGGGCTATGGACGCTTGTTGGCAGTGGGGCTATGCTTGTATGGTAGCGAGGAAAACATTTTGGGGTTATGGACACTCATTGGCAGTGAAGCAATGCCAAGAAAAGAGAGATGGGGAACACACTTGTGTAGATGTTTTCTTGTTATAAAAGGTGAAAATCCATGGTTAAACCAAATCCAATCTGAAGTGTGAATCCAGTAAAATAATTTACTTCACTAATTGGATCTTTGAAAAGGGTGTGTTATATTACAAGTATTAGAAATATTGGGTTATATATTTTAGAAATCTGGTGGCAATGTGGTACCCATGATTATTGAAAAATTGACTGCAACTTATTGAGCTTATCTTTAAAATTAAGATCTGAAGTAAAGGCCCTTGAATTATACTAACATAGATAGTTGTTTCTTCCAATGTGTCACCATTTGTTGAGGCCACAAAAACCCCCCTTTATTTTTTATTTTACAAGTGAAATGAAAGGGGCGCCCTACTAAAATTTGAACTCTAATGCCTAGTCCTATACTTCTTGACCCCGATGTTAATTATTTGTCTGCCTTGATGGAGTTGGGGGTTGATCTTGATTGATGATTATCTTTGAGGAGATATGTTTTTTATTATTTTATAAATGAAGAACACATATGCAATATATGTCCTCTTGCTTGCATCTTGTGCTTAATGTCTTCATCTTTATGCTCTTGTAATTTGATCTTACTCTTTAGTTATGGACTCTTGAATTGAATCGAAAGATCATTAATCCTTCCTTTGAGTTTGAGACTTGGTACATGCAACTTTCAGGACAATTATCTATAGCACACATGATTATCTTTGAACAAACCCAACACTCATTAATAAGTTTGTTTAAGGAAAAGAATGAAATGTTTAATATATAATGGAAAGTGCCTTCTTACTCACATAATTGATCTGATATTTTCTATGGTTGTAGGAATAGGTTTGTAGGACCACTTCATTAATATGACCGCTCCAACCTTGAAATGCATGTGAGGAATACCATGATATTCTTCCTATTGTATATACTTATCTCTATGCAGATCTTGTCTATGATTTAAAGCCAATAGTTGGCATTATGAACTAAGCCTTATCTTTCCCAATCCTCAGCTAGATTTGTTTTATCAACATTGCATTGATGAGGATAGAACCTTGATCCTTACAAGAATCCCCCTTATCGGGAAGAATATTCACCGTGGCTTATAGTTTCCTTGAGGTTTGAAGCTCGCAAGGATATTGGATCCATATTTCTCATAGTCCTATCTTGCGAGCTCAACAATTTTTTTTTACTGGGAATCCATGTTTATATTGTTGAGTGTGCATTGTCTTAAGACCAGTCTAGAGCTCGAAGTCCAAAAGTGTATCAGGCTCCCTTCATTGGGTTTGTCTCATTGAGATGGCCAAGTGAAGTCCTTTATGATATTCTTAAGGTCCAAAAGGTGTGAGATTCTTCATATTAATTTCTATTGGGTTCTTCTTTTGTCCTCCCCTCTATCCTAAAACCCAGTCCCAAGGCCCATTGAGCTTCTTGGAAGTGGAACCTTATCATTTTTTCACCCTATGCTTTCTCGTCACTTTTCATAATCAGATTCATGCATTGTGGCCTGATGTAAGAACCTATTACACGATCTGATCATATTCCCTCTCTTTGCAATCTTATCAGGTCTACCCTCTGATATCTTCAGTTTGACTGGACTGACATGTATCATGTGCCCAGATAGCATCGATCTTCTTTTATCATGTGAGTCACTATTTTTGACATTGATTTTTCGCGTGACGTTTCATATTTCCCCCTTAGTTTCTTTCCATTTGTTGCATCTGAATTCGAATGATCATGACCTATGTGAGACATTCCTACCCAATTTGATACCCGGTTAATCAAAATCTATCTGATATGCCTTAATCCTATTTTTGGTCCCTAGGTGCATTTTGTCATGCAGTGGAAATACCTAGGGTTCAACATGAATTCACCAACAAATCCCTTAGATACTAGCCCTTTCGGCATCACCCGCAAGTAGGTGAAGTATCACCCGAGGTATCTATGGGAACTACATGAACCAGGTTTCTGTAGTGATGAAGGGATGGGAGGAAATACTCATAACCATTTTACTTAACATTAGTTCAGTATACCTTATATCATGTGTGCAGGAACATAATAACATGTAACATATTCATAATAAAAGACATATATCATATGTGTGCAATAAACAGAACAAAAAACACATCATGATGTAGAGACACCATATTTAACGTGGTTCACCCAAGATGGGATACATCCACAATGGTCAACTTCTTATTATATTATTCATAATCATCCATTACAAAATATGTGCATTGTGCTCATATATCATGCCCTTTTCATTATCATATCCCTTTATCTCTTGTTCTTCCCTTTACCCCTTCACTCTTACACATCTCGCATACATTGCATACACACTTATTCATTATCTCATATTTTCTCTCTCTGACTACTCTCTATCCCAAAACCTTTACATATGTATACAATTACAATAAGGATTAGCCCTTGTCAATGGACCCAAAATTCCTAATGTCTTCCAATGGTCTTCCTCCTTTTTCGCGCATTGGTCCCAAACGTGTGCCAATTATATTTCCTTCTTTTGCACGCATTGTGAAGTTCCCAAAAATGGTCCCAAAATATTGTCCCAATAGGCCCCCAACACTCATTTATGGCTCATCTCGAGGCACTCAAGCCTTTTGTTGTGCTCCCTTCCATGTCACGATGAAATTCTCAAAATGTTCCTTTGCGGTTGTAACCTTCTCGTTTGTGTATGCTTCTTGCATCAAATTCCCCTCTGTTGTCTGTGCGGTAATGGGGGTCTTCAATTTCTCTACATTGTCTTGCATTGCTTGCTTCACTATTCCTTGTGCAGCTACAAGTTCTTTTTTCATATAAAAAGCATCCTCCTATAGCGGCTCAATATTTTGTGCGAGAGTCTTTTGTTCAGCTCTTATTTGGTTTATCCTTGGTGCAGCTACCTATTCTCAACTATTACAACCATTCACTATGTTGGTGGAAGAGTGATCATTGTATCTGTATTCTTCTACACCTTCTCCTGCATAGTATGTAGCCTATTTTTTAATTCCTGTATCTTTTCATTCTCCAACAATTGAGTCCACACTTTTGTACTATCTTCATATAGTGTTGCAGATTCCTCATCCAAGCTCCTAATTGTCTCCATAGTTTTCATGGTTGTCTTCTCTTGTTGCTCCCTTTCCTCTGGTGGGGTACTTGACATTGTGAGAGATTCCAAATCTATTGTATTTGCATCAAATCCATGAATGTATTCACTTATCTTTGTCACTTTATCTTCCAAAGGAGTATCTACTTCCATGGGTACCATTGGGAATTTTTTTTATACCTCATGCACTGCGTGTTGCAACCTTGTTTTCTTTTGCATGGCCTAGTCCTGTTCCAACATGAGTTTACTATAATTTTCCTATAGTGCATCGTCGTATGCATTTACTTTGGTCAACTCCATAGAAGTCGACTTTGCACACAACTGGATCTCTTGTGTGACACTTGTTTGTAAGCTATGTCGCACATTCATGGGTAATTGTGACAACTATAAGTCAATATGGCTTGATGCTTGCACGTGCTCCTACATTTCTTTTGTGGGGAGCTCTATGGCCCTTACAAATATCTTCATGATATGATGTTATGTTGATGTTGATGGTGTTTTTGATGTTGTCATTCATGATTATGTTCTCTTTGTTCTTCTCTTTTTCTGTTCTTATTTTGTTGTTCATGCTAGCGTTATCCGGGTTGATTCCAAAATTTGGCACAATGTAGCTATCTCGGCTTGCACATTTGTGTGCATTTCTTCTTGTTTCTGTGCAACTCGCATAAAGTATTCTTAAATTATTTCTTTGACCTGATCCCCAATATTCTCCAATTCATCCTCATTCAAGGCATGGATCACTACTTCCTTTGAGTCTTTCCTCTTGTTATGAGGAAAATCTCTCTATGTCTAAGGGAAAACCACAACAGACAAAACAACACCCAAAAATAAACTATAACCTCAAATATTATATATAAATGAAATGATAACAAGATAAGGCTAGTATCCTACCTCATCCGGTCATTCAAAGAAGACCACCATTGAGCACACGATCCAAATCTTTGTACCTACAACTTGTCCTCAAAAACCAAGATACGCAAGCATGTGGTATTGATATATAATGTCAGTATATAAATTAGCATAATCCATTAACATACATAACAAATACACCCATGGAAAGTAATTCAAATACTTGAAAGATATCAATTGCATGAGAAAAGAGTATTTTTATTAATGTAATCAAAAAAAGTAAATAGGTGACAAAATTTTGTAACGACACATATCGGAACCAAGAAACTAAGTCCCTCCAGCTGGGCCTCCACCACTTCAATCCACCGCAAAGGAAATCTCACAAGTAGGAGTCAATGAGGTTCCCCATCACTAGATAGGAAGGGATTGGGGGATGAACACAAGAAGTTAATACTTTCAAGGACAAAGGGATGCAGACTCAATATGAAGTGAAATTTATCTAGAGTGTATTTTCTCTCAATGTTGAATTGTCTATTGTCCAAGGCTTGGATATGGCTCAATTTATATCCTCCAAATGGAATTGAAGGGTCAAGTCGAAGAATTTATAGTATATGGAAGTTCAAGGATCATAGATCATGTGACATGGCATGGAAACCTGACATATTTTTTAATTTTTGAGCATCAAACCCGATGTACGCGGGTTGTAGTGGATCAACCTACATATACACGAGTTGTCTAACTGGTAGGTCGCGTATGTGTACAAAAATGTGTATTTTTAGCTCCGGAGTGAACAAAAAGGGGAATTTAATTCTGCAGAGGGAAATGGAATGACATCCAAGTGTTACACATCAAAATCGCTCAATTGGATAAGTGTCGCATATTGCCTCTCACTTGTCGCAAGTGTCGCAACTCCCTTACAACTTGTCGCAAGTGTCGTAAGTTGGATATAGAGTGTCATGAATGTTGTTGGATCATGTTATCACAACGACAACACTAAAGAGGCACTTGAAACATCTTATATACCTGGTTTGAAGGAAGAAACTCGTTCACTGGAGTCAAACATCTCTTAACACCTAATAGGGCTTCTTAATCAAGAGTTTGGAAGGGGAACGCTCTCCTAAAACTACCTGAAAGGTGCTGGCGCCCCTCTACCATGCTTCAGAAGCGTTGTAGCGCTTCTCCACCCCTTTGCAGGAGCGCTACTCAGATTTGAAGCGTTGGTGCTTCCCTTGGCCTTCTCTGGAGCGTTCTAGCGCTCTGATGCCCCTTCTGAGGGAGCGCTCTCCATTCTGGGTAAATTGTTAGCCCAGTGAGAAGAATAAGGGGAGAATAATTCGAGTTTGGGAGGCGGTTGAACTCGAATTCTTGGTTCTATCAAAAGATCTCTGATCCAAGGAGGAGGTTCCTAACTGGTTCTAAACATAACTCAAGTGGTTAGGCCCTTCCTAGCCTATATAAGCAAGCTCTATGGTGATGAAGAGGGGGAAGAACTGAATATGTGAAACTTATGATCTTGGAGGAAACTTGTAGTCAGCCAAAGGAGAGCAATCATTGAAGCTGCTGTCATCCAGGTTGTGGATCATTTAGGCAAGGGTTAGATGAAAAGGACTTGACGAAGCTGTCGCATTCGCATCTACGATTGTAAGTACTGTTGTCGTTATTCTCATTAATATGACACGCTTGGCCTGTTTCTTTCTAGTTTGTGTCTGATGTTACATGAACTTATCATTCATTGATAGATCTATTTTCAAGCTAATGTCAATAGAGTAGGAAGTGGTCGTATCTTGTTTTGTCCACAGACCTCAACGAGGAGCAAAAGATTGGAGCGCAACTCGGAGCGTGCAGGGACAAACGTCGGTTGAGAGGTACTTCTGTTACTCTCCCTTCTCATGCATTAGGCTTAGATAGATTCGAAATAAATTCAGTGTCCATGATAAGCACTTTTCTGTCTAGGGTTAAGGTCAAGCCTTAGAGGTCGATCTACTTGTCCGCAGGCAGATTTTCCTACAACACCAAGCAAGGATGATTTAAAGGATGGAAATTTATTTTAAAATGTAGAAACCTTGGCGATTCTTACTAATCCTTCATATGCCAAGTATAAAATGTTTGGCGATATTTTTGTAAAAATATTCAAATTTCTAAGGTTTTTATATAGTTTGTATAAAGTTTTGGCAATTTTTAAGGTAAAATAATTTTATCCTTTATAATTTGGATAAATCATTTTTATAATAGTGAATCATTTTTTGGGAAAAAACATGGAAAATTAGCCCATGAGCGAAATTTAGCCCCTAAAATCATCCCTGCATCCAAGCAAGATGCATGGAGTGAGGCAATTTTTTTTATAACACCTCTTCTTATTCTTATGCATTGATCACTCCTTAGGGTGCTCTTTTCTCTTATCTCTAGTGTGTGGCATTATTTCTTAAGTATCTCCTACACCATTCCCTTGTTCTTCATGTTCTTTTTCTTCTTCTTGATCCTTCTCTCATTGGTGTGTCTCCTTCGGTGTTGTTTCTTTCACTAGGGTTTTACACTCTACTTCCCATTCATTAAAAAAATGGATGAAATCATGTTCTGTTAGTCTGTATCTAGTCGGAAACCATTTTTTATATGGATCCCTCTTTTCTTGATCATACATGTGGTGTGGCCCTACCTTGAATCACATAATTTCTTTGTATGCTTCAACTATCAAAGGTAGAATGTGTGGTGTGTATTCAATGCATTGTTGAATTGTCTCTATGTATATGTAGAAGGTGATGGTGTTATCCATTTACATGTTCTTATGCACGGTATGCCACAATCAAACATATCTTTTTGCCAGGAACGGTTGTTGCATACCTTCCAAAATATGGGTTTCTTCTGGCTCCCTCCAAGAAATTATTGCAATCAATATTAATAACCATGCATAATGGAACTCTGTTCCTTTTTCCTAAACCAACTGTTGAACAACAAAAATAGCCCGGACACCAACGCAAAAAATGTAGTTAACCTATCCACGTGCGTGCTGAACGAAATGGAAATGGCCATGTTAGGAAGAGGACTAAACTTTGCAGTCTCACCGAACTCCATCCCCACGGATGATATCATCTGCTGCATTGAGGACGGCATACAAAACCTCAACGACGAAGACAAAGAATTAATTAGACAAGACTGCGCAGTCATCCTA
>ML777604.1:321741-333305 GCA_009831015.1 Picea engelmannii | reverse complement strand
TGGTACCTCTTAACTCAATTTATTTTCCTTCCAATGAAAATTTCATGAAAAGTTCTTGAAAATTAAAATCCATTATTCCTAATGATTGTAACCATTGGATTCCTAATACAACATATGTACCACCCATGGGTATAGCAACCATTGGACTATTCATTACATATTCCTCCATAGTAAGATTGATCTTATTTCATTTTTTTGAGCAATTGATAGTTCCTCCATCTGCAATCATTACTTGAAACTCTAGCGCTGGATATACAAAGCAATTGAGAGCTTTGGCTAATTTATAGTGAATGAAATTATTAGTACTACCTGAATCAATTAGGACTATTACCTTTTTCTTTTTGATGTATACTTCAATCTTGAGGATTTGAGGAGTGCTAATTCCAGCCAATGAATTACACGATATCGTGGGATTCAACTCTTCAGACGAAATTGTTGCTACGTTTTCATCTTGAGATGGTTCTTGTTCTTCTTCTTCTTCCTCTTCACAATCTATGGAGAATAATTTCTTCTCACCACACTTATGTCCCTTACTATACTTGCTATCACAATTAAAGAATAAACGTTTTTCCTTTCTTTCCTCCAATTGTTGAGGTGTCAACCTTGTAGGTTTAGGTGTTTTAGAAGAAGGAGTTGTTGGTTGTGGAGCCTGATTATCTTCTTGATTCAAAGGTCTTTTAATTTCAGCCATGTTTATACCCCATGAAGTATTTACACCCCATAAGTATGTACACTCTTCCATGCGGGGGAGTACAGAGGGGGGGTACCCCCTTTGCGGGGTCCGGGGGGGCTATCCCCACGGCTAGGGGGTTTGGGGGCAAGCAGACCCCCAGCGGGGGTTCGAGGGTGAAGCCCCCAAAGGAAATATTGCCTTGTAAATGTATATTCTAATTTCATTGTAAATTTGGACCGTTCATTATAAGGTCACAGATATAATGATAGAGATTATGTTAGGGTTTTTTTCCGTAGAAGGAAACCCTCTTTTATGAGTGAAATGTATTGCAGCTATGGTTGATGGGGAATATTGTATTCTAAGATAGGAGACTGTAAGAGAAAGAAGAGGAAGTTACAACGGGTTTGTTGTAAGTTGTATCCCTTCATATGTTGGATAATAATAAAGGAAGGACCTGGAAATTTCTCTTGTGGACATAGCCCACACTGGGTGAACCACGTAAATATGTGTCTCTATTGTATTGTGTATCTTTTATGTTTTGTTTCTGCATTTTTTTTATTTTATTGCTCCACGGTACTGTTTTTCTAACAGGTGTTGGACAACTGAGAGGGAGGGGGGGTGAATCAGTTGTTACCATGCTTAAACAATTACGCTTATTTTAAACTCTTTACAGAGCACTCAATGACAATCACAATAATGCAGGGAAGTAAGCAATAGAACATTCAGCATCATTCACACATATGAGATACACAGAGACAGATATTTCCTAAGGAACCCCATAAAGGGTAAGAACCTCTTCTTCTTTATATGATAAGTAATCTTTACATTCTGTACATTATCATACTTATGAGAACCAACTCATAATGAGGCTACAACCTCTTTTTTTGCAAGATGCTACTTGTTGAGAGAACCAACTCTCTAGATTCTCTAACACCCACTAGAAGGAAGCACTGACTCCCTAGTTTCTCTAGCAACCACTAGAAGGAAGCACCAACTCCCTGGTTTCTCTAGCACCCACTAAAAGGAAGCACCAACTCCCTAAGTGTTCCAGCACCAACTGGATGGAAGCACCAACTTCCAGTCACATAGGCACCAAACTGTATAATAGAGGACAACTATTCTCCCTTGCACCACCCTGCCACCCTAGTTTTTCTAGTTGCAACCAGATGGAAGCTACAACTCCCTGTGTTCAAGCAACCACTTGAACCTCTGAGGACAATAGTCCTCCCTAGCACCTCCCAACCACCTTGAAATATTAGTCTTTTCTACTGAAACTTATTATAGTGATATAATGTTCATCAATGGCTTACCAATCTCATCACTGTTCTGCTACACTTCCATGCTCTGTCTGCCTCACTGTCTTCCTGCACACATCCTTGTGATTTCTGTTCTAATGTGTTTTATGCTCTGTGTGCCATGTCCATTCAATGTACCATTCCTCTTCTGTGTATTTCATTTGTTGCACACTGCCTCCTTCTACACGCCTGAATCACTCTCAACAACAACCCTCATCTCTTCTTTGTTCTTCATTCTTATAGTCTTTGTCCATCTTGTGCATCCTCTATGCACAATCCTTCTGCATGCTCTTCACACCGCCATTGTTCCACACATCAAGATGTACACTGCCACTTCACATGGGCAATGCTTCACACCCTTGAGCATAAACACACTCTCTCTGTTATGCATGTTCTCATCGTGTCAAGTGCTCTACCTGATCATCATGGAAAGTCTTCAGCTTCTTTGGCGGTTAAACCCATGCGTCCATCATCACTGGGTGTTATGTTGAGATTCCTTAGGATGTCTAGTAGTTGAGACTCTTTGTCTTCTATATCATAGTTGAGCTCATCCTCTTTGTTGCAGTTACAGGCTTCAACACTCTTCCATCTGTTAATCGCCTCTATGAACAGTCTTCATTCCACTAGCAGATGCCTTGAGACTCTTCAGCTCCTTTGGCAATCACACTGAGGCCTCTTTTATTTTTCTATGTAGAAACAATCAGTGGTTTTTGGAAGTTACACTATGAACCTCTTGAGCCTTATTCCTTTGGCACCTTTCACCTTTCCTTTCACATGTGGCCTCAGGCGGTGACCACACGCTTGTTCAGAAGGTGCTTTCGCGATTCTCATTTCGACAATTCCTATTGTGAGGCATCTCAACTCTCCAAATCATGATCTCTGAAATGGAGATTAGCTTCATGCTAGCTCCTCCCTTGAGCCTTCATCGATGTGACCATATCTTATGACCAGGGGCCAATTCTGAACATGCATTTCGAATTTCACGTTTCGGGGATTCTGTGAAGGGTCGTCTCGACTCTCCATGTCCCAAACTCTGAAATGGAGCTTGTCTCTTCGAGCTCTTCTCTACAGCTCTTCAACGATGTGACCACCGGTGGTGACGAAGTGCTTATCCATAAAGCGCTTCCTTCTTCAGATCAATGGTCCATGATCCGTGGTGATCGGACGACTATCCTTCGCCCTGACACTTCAGCTTTCGGAACTTTGGGGGAGAGTTGATGCTAAAACTCCCGAAACTAAATTCCTGGAATGATGTCACTCGATGATGTTTTGTGATCTGTGTGTCTGCCACATGTCACTCAGAATCTTGACTTACATGTGCCTAAATTGGGATTTCGATGTTTCGCATTTCGCAGCTTCGGGACTCCTATGATGAAGAGTCTCAACTCTTGACTCCTCCAACTCCCGGTATATGAAACTCAGAAATGGAGATTTTGATGTGCCTGTTTCGGGATTTCGGTGTTTCACATTTTATAACTTTGGGACTCCTGTGATGAAGAGTCTTGACTCTTGACTCCTCCAACTTCCGATATCCGAAACTCGGAAATGGAGATTTTGATGTGACTGTTTCGATATTTCGACGTTTCACATTTCGCAACTTCGGACTCCTGTGATGAAAAGTCTCAACTCTTGACTCCTCCAACTCCCAGTATCTAAAACCTTTGATTTCCCAGTCTGTAACACTCTGAAATGGAGTCTTTGTTGATGTGTTTGTTTTGGTATTTCGGCGTTTCTCATTCCGACACTTTGGGACTCCTATGATGAAGAGTCTCGACTCTTGACTCCTCCAACTCCCGGTATCCGAAACCTTTGATTTCTCAGTCTGAAAAATTTTGAAATGGAGTCTTTGTTGATGTGCCTATTTTGGGATTTCGGCGTTTCGCATTTCGGCACTTCAGGACTCGTGTGATGAAGAATCTCGACTCTTGACTCCTCCAACTCCCAGTATCCGAAAATCCGAAATGGAGTTTACGCTTCTGATCTTTCCATGCCATCATCGTTTTTTATCTTCCTTGCCTGCCTATTTTCCTTTACACTTCTGATCTTTCCATGCCATCATCGTTGTTGATCTTCCTTACCTACATGTTTTCCATTGTTGTCTCCCAACTGTAAACATGCCAATGTTGCTACTATTCTTTCCTGTAACCATACCTTCATCCCTATAACCATACCTTCGTCGTTGTTGTTCTTGCCATCAATATCTATAAGCATGCTATTGTTGTTGTTGTTCTTGCCTGTAGACATGCCATCGTTGTTTTTGTTCTTTCCATCAATGACAAGCATGTTATTCTTGTAAACATGCCAACAATCTCCCCCTTTGGCATTAATGGCAACCCTGAACGGTTGCGCTAATCTGTTTGGACCTCCAACTGTAGCATTCAGTCTAGACCACTCTTTTTCTCCCCCTTTGACATCAATGTCAAAGAAAACATGCTCCCCCTGAGCTGTTGCAGTATTTTTCAGAGGTATCAAATATTCAATCAATACAAACTCCCCCTAACAGGATGGACTCTCTTAGGTGTGAGACGGGATGACACCTAGCTTATGTTGGAGATATTCAAATGGTGTCTTGGCTAGGGGTTTAGTAAATATGTCTGCAATTTGTTCTGTGGTTGGAATGTAATGGACCTGAACAATCTGATTGGTGACCTGCTCTCTCAGAAAATGGTATTTTATGGGAATATGCTTGGTCTTAGAGTGGAATACAGGATTCTTGGACACACTGATGGCACTAGTGTTATCACAATGAATTGGTATTGATGCAGTGTATTTTACCTCCAAGTTTGCAAGTGTCTGAATCATCCATATTACCTAAGTGCAACAGGTAGCAACAACAATGTACTCTGCCTTTGTATTTGATAAAGAAATGGAACCTTGCTTTTTACTCAACCATGCTACTAGAGAATATCCTAAGAAGAATGCACCTCCAATCGTGTTTTTCCTTTCATCCATGCAGTTACCCAATCAACATCTAAGTAGAGTGATAATTGAAAATTATGATTCTTAGGATACCATAGGCCATAGTTAATTGTTTCTTTCAAATATCTGAATATCCTTTTGATAGCTAGCAAATGAATTTGTTTAGGTGCAGACTGATATATTCCTACCATTCCAACAACATGCATTATGTCTGGACGAGATATTGTGATGTACAGTAGACTATTTGTATCTAAACCAAAGTCTTCTCCTTCTGATTCTTGGACCTGTTCATCTTCAGCTTCCACGGTATCCTCTGTAGAATACTCAAAATTGATCACCTCTCTTACTAGGACTCCTTCATCAATATTTTTTTGTCATAATTAGATGAATCCCCCTTTCACTGTTCTCTCTCTGCTTCTGACTGCTTTCCCCCTTTGTTCCTAAAAGGTTATCTTTCTCTAACAAGGTCTTTCCTCTTGTTATCTCTACAGGATGTCATGTATATCATTTTGTAAAACAAAATGTTGTTGCTGAGGATGTTGTTGTCCTACTGAAACACTACGTAATTGTAGCTCATACTTTTCAAACAACCCTTAGATCTGCCCATTGATTCTCATCAATTTCTATTACTGTAAATTCATTTTTCTTCCTTGATTCTTACAACCCAGGGCTTTTATGACCATATACATTACAAGAGAAAAACACTACAAACATTCTCACATCTGCTTTTCCTTTTTACAAATGGAGGACCTGTATCAGGTTTCTTAGGAGCATTGATTTCTACCTTGTTGAGTCCAATACCGGATTTGTCATTTGGTGATCTCTGACTATCCGAGATATTATCCAGGGTCATGGAACTGTTCAAGAACTTGATTTGGGTGTTTGACTTCTCAACCTTCAAAACTTCTGCTTCCATCTTATGACACGATTCTTCTCCTACTTCTTCCATGGGATAGATGCTAACTGAACATTCTTTTATTGTATCTGTGTCTTCTTCTTTACTTGTAGGGGTGGATTCAATATCAACAACATTAATTGTCCTTATGTATTTATTCACCACTTGTCCTGAGTTTACATTTACCTTACACTCTTTGGACATGAACACCTCTTCATTGCCTCTGTCACACTTTTTACTTGTACTGAGCAAATTATGTTTCAAACCATCCACAAGCAGAACGTACTGGGAATCTCCTTTATCATTACTCAAACTCACCATCCCTTTATCCTTGATTTTACCTGGTTCATCATTTTCAAGGATCACATTTTTTGTTTTGCTTTTATTTATGGACAAAAGCTTATCCTTGTCTCCAGTCATGTGTTTGGAACATCCACTATCTATATTCCTGGAGGCCTTTTTTTTTTGAGTTGAAAGTGCTAGACCACATTTTTCACTATCTTTCCTTTTCCATGTGCTGGTGTTTCTATCTAAGAATTGTATCCTTGGATCTGCTTTGTAATTCTTTAGATGGCAGTTTGCAGTTTTGTGGCCAAAATTGTGATAGTTATAGAATTCAATCTCATTGTTCAATATGTCAAAGTTATGGTTGCAGCATTGTCTACTCATTGACTATTTATTATTTCTTGACCTCCTCAGTTGCATGTCTCTAGACTTAATTTGACAATTTGTAATATGTGATGGTTTGTTACTTGGTTGTATCATTATTTGTTGTGGTAGATATTTATTCCTTGGAAATATTAATTTCTCATGTATAAGTCTTAAGGAACAATTTACAGCTTTGTGACCAAAGTTAGAACAGTAGAAACAATATCCATAGAAAAATTCTTTGTACCTGGAAAATGGTTGACTTCTTTGAGCAAATCGATTTCTTCCATGCTGATGATTTCCTTGAGCAGGGAGTGTATTATTTCCTTGTTTTACAGATTCAATTCTGGCACCTTTTTCTTTACTCCTCCTGGGTGGTTGATTTTCTTCCTTTGTTTTTGCAGGTTTGTTGTTGTCATTGGTTGTAGATTTGACAAACTTGATGGGTTCTTTGTTTCTTGGTTGACCACTACTTGATCCCTTTTCATAACCCAAACTAGTTTTCATTTTTGGATTCCTTTGTTGATTCAGAATGGTGGCTAATCATTCTGAGGCTTTGATACTTGACAGATTCTGATGATACAAGGCTTGAAACTTCTCCAACTCTTTCCTAGTTTTCGCTACTTCTTGTTCTTGAGCTTTACAGCTTGTCTTATTTTCTGATAACTGTTGTTTCAGAATGTCCTCGATTTTCTTTGCCTCTTCTAATTCCACTTTTAGCAGGGCAAAGTCTTCATCAGGTTGTTTACTATCTTTCTCGAACTATATCAACAATTGTTTTTGCTTTCTGTTATTAATTCTGAGTCTGTCAATCTCTTCCAGTGCACTGATCAATTCTCCTTCCATATCAACCACAACTTCTTCTTCATTAGCCTCACCTCCTATGCTTTTATTATCATAATCCTCTTTGGCCATAAGCATGAAGTCATTTACCTTATCTTCATAGGAAGAGTCACTATCGGTGTCTTCTGAGGAGTCATCATTGTTTACATTTGAAGGGCAGCTTACCTTGGTACTTGCCTGATCCTTTCTTTAGTCTTCTCATGAATTTTGCTTCAATTTCATCAGGCTCAGAATCTTTATTCTTATCTTCTTTAAATGATGCTTCTCTAGATGTGGGTTTATCTGTAACTATCCTCATTTCATATGCAGTCAACATTCCTAGAATTTGATCAAAATCCAAATCCTTTATATCATTAAGTTATTCTATAGCTGAGACTTTTGGGTTGAACCTATCTAACAGAGATCTCAAAATTTTCTGAACTAAAGAGGGTTCCTCAATTTTTTCACCAAGTGCTTTCATTGCATTTACTAGTTCTTCAACTCTCAGAAAATACTTCCCAATGGTTTCATCTTCTTTCATCTATAGATTTCCAAACTTTACTCTATAGGTTTGAAGCTTGGCATATTTTACCTTCTCATTACCTTCATAACTGCTAATGATTTTGTCCCACATTTCTTTGGCAGTTTGAAGATGCATCACCTTTACAAACTCGGCTTCTGTAAGTCCATTCAAGATAGCATTCATTCCCTTAACATTAAAGATAAATTATAACTTATCATCCTTGGAAGCTAGCACAACAGGCTTTATGTATCCAGTCTCTACTAAATCCCAAACATCAGCACCTAAGGCCATTAGGTATGTTCTCATTCTAACCTTCTAGAAGGTGAAGTTTGTTCCATTGAACAGAGGGGCCTTATTGGTTGAATTTCCTTCATGGCTTGACATGTTTAAGCTCTAGAATCTACCCTTATATAAAAGGGGTCGGATCTGATACCAATTGTTGGACAACTAAGAGGGGGGGGGTGTGAATCAGTTGTTACCGTTCTTAAACAATTATGCTTATTTTAAACTCTTTATAGAGCACTCAATCACAATCACAATATTGCAGGGAAGTAAGCAATAGAAAATTCAACATCATTCACACATATGAGATACACAGAGACAGATATTTCCTAAGGAAACCCATAAAGGGTAAAAACCTCTTCTTCTTTATATGATAAGTAATGTTTACATTCTATACATTATCATACTTATGATTACCAACTCATAATGAGGCTACAACCTTTGTTTTGCAAGATGCTACTTGTTGAGAGCACCAACTCTCTAGATTCTCTAGCACCCACTAGAAGGAATCACCTACTCCCTAGTTTATCTAGCACCGACTAGAAGGAAGCACCAACTCCCTGGTTTCTCTAGCACCCACTAGAAGGAAGCACCAACTCCCTGGTTTCTCTAGCACCAACTAGAAGGAATCACCAACTCCCTAAGTGTTCCATCACCAACTGGATGGAAGCACCAACTTCCAGTCACACAGGCACCAACCTGTATAACAGAGAACAACTGTTCTCCCTTGCACCACCCTGCAACCCTGGTTTTTCTGGCTGCAACCAGATGGAAGCTACAACTCCATGTATTGAAGCACCCACTTGAACCTATGAGGACAACAGTCCTCCCTAGCACCTCCCAACCACCCTAAAATATCAATCTTTGCTACTAAAACTTATTACAGTGATATAATGTTCATCAATGGCTTACCAGTCTCATCACTGTTCTGCTACACTACCCTGCTCTGTCTGCCTCACTGTCTTCCTACACACATCCTTACGCTTTTTGTTCTTCTGCGTTTTATGCTCTGTGTGCCATGTCCATTCAATGCACCATTCCTCTTTTGTGTATTTCAGCTGCTGCACACTACCTCCTTCTACACGCCTGAATCACTCTCAACAGTAGCCCTCATCTCTTCTTTGTTCTGGATTCTTATAGTCTATGTCCATCTTGTGCATCCTCTATGTGAAATCCTTCTGCATGCTCTTCACACTGCCATTGTTCCACACATTGGGATGTACGCTACCACTCCACATGGCCACGGCTTCACACCCTTGAGCATAAACACACTCTCTCTGTTCTACATGTTCTCATCATGTCGAGTGCTATGCCTGATCATCATGGAAACTCTTCAGCTTCTCTGGCGGTTAAACCCATGCATCCATCATCACTAGGTGTTATGTCGAGATTCCTTAGCCTGTCTAGCAATGGAGACTCTTCATTTTCTCTATCATAGTCGAGCTCATCCTCTTTGTTGTAGTTACAGGATTCAATTCTCTTCCATCTGTCAATCGCCTCTATGAACAGTCTTCATTCCACTAGCAGATGCCTTGAGACTCTTCATCTCCTCTGGCAATCACACTAACCCTCTTTGATTTTTCTGTGCAGAAACAATCAGTGGTTTATGGTAGTTACACTGTGAACCTATTGAGCCTTATTCCTTTGGCACCTTTCACCTTTCCTTTCACATGTGGCCTCAGGCAGTGACCACACGCCTATTCAGAAGGTGCTTTCACGATTCACATTTCGACAATTCCTGTTGTGAGGCATCTCGACTCTCCAAGTCACAATCTTCAAAATGGAGATTAGGTTCATGCTAGATCCTCCCTTGAGCCTTCATTGATGTGATCATAGGTTATGACCAGGGGCCAATTCTGAACACGCATTTCGCATTTTACGTTTCATGGATTTTGTGAAGGGTCGTCTCGACTCTCCATGTCCCAAACTCCAAAATGGAGCTTGTCTCTTTGAGCTCTTCTCTACATCTCTTCGATGATGTGACCACTGGTGGTGACCAAGAACTTATCCATAAAGTGATTCCTTATTTAGATCAACGGTCCATGATCCGTGGTGATCGAACGACTATCCTCTACCCCGACACTTCAGCTTTCGGGACTTTGGGGGAGATTTGATGCTAAAACTCCCGAAACTAAATTCCTAGAATGAAATCACTTGATGACGTGTCGTGATCCATGTGTCTACCACATGTCACTCAGAATTGTGACTTACATGTGCCTGAATCGGGATTTCAGTGTTTCACATTTCACAACTTCGGGACTCTTGTGATGAAGAGTCTTGACTCTTGACTCCTCCAACTCCCAGTATCCGAAACTTAGAAATGGAGATTTTGATGTGCTTGTTTTGGGATTTCAGCATTTCACATTTCGCAACTTTGGGACTCTTGTGATGAAGAGTCTCGACTCTTGACTCCTCCAACTCCTGATATCCGAAACTCAGAAATGGAAATTTTGATGTGCCTATTTCAGGATTTCGGCGTTTCGCATTTCACAACTTCAGGACTCCTATGATGAAGAGTATCGACTCTTGACTCCTCCAACTCCTGGTATCCGAAACCTTTGATTTCCTGGTCTACAAAACTTGGAAATGGAGTCTTTGTTGAAGTGCATGTTTCAAGGTTTCAGCGTTTCGCATTTCAGCACTTCGGGACTCCTGTGATGAAGAGTCTCGACTCTCGACTCCTCCAACTCCCAATATCTGAAACCTTTGATTTCTCGGTCTACGAAACTCCGAAATGGGGTCTTTGTTGATGTGCCTATTTCAGGATTTCGGCGTTTCGCATTCTGGCACTTCGAGACTCCTGTGATGAAAAGTCTCGACTTCTTTCCTGTAACCATACCTTCGTCCCTATAACCATACCTTCGTCATTATTGTTCTTGCCATCAATAACTATAAGCATGTTATCATTGTTCTTGTTCTTGCCTGTAGACATGCCATCGTTGTTGTTTTTCTTGCCATCAATGACAAACACGCTCTTCTTGTAAACATGCCAACAACAGGAGCATTGTTCTCTCTATAGATGTTAGGATTGGTCCTTCTAGTAGCCATAGCCATATTTTTACTTTCAACATTTCTTGCCACCTTAAATGCATTCTCCAATGATTTTGGTTCCTAAAGGAGAACCTCATGTTGAATGTTATCCTTTAAAGTTCCTATGAATAAATCAATCAAGTGCTCATCTGGAATATCGGTTACCCTTTTGCTTGAGATTTATCAATTGGCTAAAGAAGGTATTGCTCCTTGTATCCTCATAGTGTGCTATTATTTCTTCCGTGAAAATTGTCCAAGTGACAAGTGATTTGCGAGAAAAAAGCCATCGATACCATACAAATTGATTATGTTCTAAATATAAAGAATCAATTCTTACCTTTTGTGTATGTGGCACATTATGGAGATCAAAGAATTGCTCCATCTGAAGTATCCATGTGATTGGGTCCTTGCCATCAAACTTCCTCATATCAATCTTAGGAACGTGGTTGTTCTTCAAACCAAAGTTGGAGTTTCTCC